>WAAB01008988.1:0-52331 GCA_013389865.1 Piaya cayana | reverse complement strand
CCCCAGAGGTGGCACTGCCTCTGCACTGTTCTTTCTCTCTCTCAGGTGCCACGCTGGGCTGCATCGCTCCGCCTGGGTGCCAGCCCCTTTCTACGTGACTTTATCCTGTGATCCTGTGTCCTGTGATGTGATTTCCCAGGGGTGACAAAGAAGCAACAGCAGAGCCAGGGACAAGGATTCTGATTGTCCCGCAGGAGAGAGATGCTCTGTGTGTGGTCCCAGTTATCAAGAATTTCTCTTTCCCCAGATGCGTATGGGCAGGGGCTGGCAGCATGGACATCCCCATCACTCCTTTCTCCACAGCTGCACATCTCCATCCTGGCCTAACGCAGCCACCATCAGTGCCAGCATTCTGGTCGCAGCTCTGTGTGATGAGAATTTATCCGTGGAGTATGGAAACCCAGAGCCCCTCTGCAGCTATTTCACAGCTGGGGATGGGGAGCAGGGCACTCGGGCAGCAGCAGCGTGGTGGCCAGGAAGCCTTTGGACACAGACGGCTTTGTCGAGAGGAAGGGAATAATCACGACTTTTGTCCGGAGCTGCTGCTGTTCCACGCCGATCAGGTTTAAATCCGTGTGCAGACAGCTGGCAAACCACACCACGCACGCTAAATCCGACGCTGACTTAACAGCCTGAGAGGGCCCCTTCGAAAAAGTCATTAGTGAGGCTTTCGGGGAAGGAGCGTGCACCATTGTGCCGAGGCACTGAGCTTGTTTAAACAGAGCCAGCGCGAAAGGAAAAGCTCCCCGGGGTCTTCGTGGGAATGTTTCTGGGAAGGCGAAGGAGGCTTGTTTGCTCCAAACTCCAGCTCTGCTTCTGCCATGATCCCACGGTGATGGGATCCTTGTCCTGAAGCCACGAGAGGCTGCACCGTGGGGCTCACCCCTTGCCTTTGTGTTGGTGCATGGGATGCTGAGCTGCAGGATGGCGAGAGGCTGATGCTCCTTTCCTGCAGCACCAGGTCCAGCTCAGGCACGAGAACCAGGTCCCACATCTCTCCTCCAGCAAGGGGAGCACAGTTGCTTTCATTGCTCAAGAACTGGGGTTGTATCTGAGCTGTGTGATGAGATGTGATCTCTCAGCCTGACCCTTTCTGCTCCTCCCTGTGCTGCCCTGGCACTCACGGGCTCAGCTGCAGTGAGAGCCTGAGTTCAGCCTGCTCCCCCACACCCCAAGTTCCATCCCAGTGAGGTGCAGATAGTGCTGAAAGAGAGGAAATCTCGCTGAAAAACATTTAACTTTTATGAATCTCCAAGCAGGCTTGGTGTGAACTTGACTCTGTGGGGTTAAACCCATCATTATTGGATGCGAACCAGCGTGTTTTCCACTAAAAACAAGCTGCTGGCCCAAGAAACAGCCCCACATCCTGCTCGCACACCCACAGCTCGGGGCCGTGAGGGGCTGTTGGTGTGTTTGAGGGGGCTGGGAGGGTAAAAGGAGGGTGGCTGGTCACCCAGCCCAGGCAGCAGCTCAGGCTCTGCCCCGACTCCTGCGGGTGCCTGTGGTTGACGCAGATCTCAGCCCTGTACCTCACTTTCCCCACCTGAAGATTAAGGACAAGTGAAATACTGGCAAGGCAGCGATTCAAATTAATTGCTGTTTGTAAAGTGCTTTGAGATCTCTGGGGGAAAGAGTCCAGCGGAGTGGGATTGCAGTGGGGCTGGGCAGTCTCGTGGAGGACTTTGGTGCGTTGGGTAGGTCGGGATTACTTACTCGAGTGAGCAAGAGCCGTGCACTGACACGTGGATGTTCATCACACAGCTACACAGCCCTGCTGAGCCTGCAGTAATCACTCAGGATGTATTCTACCTGCCCTAATGATGCTGTTAATTGCTGTTCCACCTGCTATGGACACTCAGGTGCTGATGCTTCCCCCCCATTCTCCATGCCCCGTACACGAGGTCCCACAGCGCACAAGGTGAGGAGTTTCTGGAGATTACTGAGTCCATGAGAGGACAATCACAGCCCAGGCAGCCTCAAATACCTTTGCGTGGCTTCCACCAAACCCAGCCTGAGGTGCTACCTCCCTCTCCATCCCATCAGCATCCTTCCCCATCCCGCTACCGGGCTTCCCCGCCGGCTGCTGCCTGCCACTCCCCCACCGCTGCCTGCTCCGTGATGGATGTGATTAATATATGCTCGGCGAGCAGTCGATCCTTCCGTGCTTGCTTTGAACCTCGGATCGTTAATGTCTCCATATGGGCACCATTTTTCCCTGTCACGCCACAGCCGTATCTGGAGAGAGAGCGAAGGGAGTCTGCTTCCCAGTGGCAAACCCCAAAAAGCCGCAGCTCCGGAGCTTTCCCCACCTTTGGGAAAGGTCAGGAATATAAAGAGCTGTTGCCAGGAGGTCCTCAGGCGCAGAGAGGGAATGGAGATCGCTGCGTGGCTGGTGCTTGGGCTGGCAGTGAGGCCTTTAATAGCCTTTTTCTGCCTGGTTTTGAACTCTCTCCCTGCTCTCTGCTCCCTTTCTCTCCACCGCTTGCTCCCTCTCCACCTCCCCCCCTGCAAATTTCATTTTTTTTGAAGGGCCACAATTCCTTTTCAGTTTTATTTCTCATTAAAAATAAATACCGTTGTGATAATTTACTGTGAGTTTAATTAGAAATGAGTTATGTGTTCTAAGCATTAGGATTTAATTGCTCGTTCCTAAAACAATTTTCTCATCTGAAATGTCCCTAGTTAATGATCATTCATTAAATCAGATTTGAGTCTCTTAAGTGGAGTTAGACAGGCTGCAGATCTCCTCTGATAGCTGCTGCGGCCAGCCCAGCACAGGCACTGAGCCTCCTTCACCCCTTGGACCTGAGGACGCTGGGGATGAAGGGGAAGCTGGCTGGGATGGATGCAGGCAAGAGCTGCTGTGGAGCATCTTCCCCAGTTGCCCATGATCCTCGTCTGCTGGGACTAATCATTAAATCTTTGCAAACAACACCCAGCAAAACCTGTTTGAGTTATAGAATCATAGAATCATGGAATGGTTTGGGTTGAAAGGGACCTCAAAGCCCATCCAGTCCCACCCCTGCTCTGGGCAACCTGGGCCAGGGCCTCCCCACCCTTATTGTGAAGAATTTCTTCCTTATGTCCAATCTAAGTCTTCCCCCTTATGATTTCAAGCCGTTCCCCCTCATCCTACCCCTACAGGGCCTTGTACAGGTAAGGAGCAGGTGTTACATGTCCCTCCCCACTAATCCTGTAGCCCCTTTCAGCACTGGAAGCTGTTCTAAGGTCTCCCTGGAGCCTTCTTTTCTCCAGGCTGAACAAACCCCAACTCTCTCAGCCTGTCCTCCTAGTGGAAATGCTTCAGCCCTCGGATCACCTTTGTGCTCTCTTCCTCTCCTTATTTTGAGGATTCCAGAGCTGGGCACAGCTCTCCAGGTGAGGTTTCATGAGGGTGGAGTTGGATCTCAGCTGCCCCAAGCTCATCCTCGCACGGGGGATCCAAGGCATCAATGGAGTGTGGTCAGAGATGTTGTGGGGTTGGATTTCACTGGACAAAAGCCACGTGCTGACACCCACACCTTCCTTTTGGGAGGTGGAACCCTCCACCCTTCGTTGCGGTGAGGGCAATCTTGAACAGCTCCAACTTGGTTTGGGGTGGTTTGGGGAGGGGGGGATTATTCTCATGTGAAATGTTGATTAAACAAAACAGAAACATTTTCAGGAAGTGGAGAGCGATATCAAGGAGACTGTTTTGTGCTTTACTTGCTCATTTTTATTCCAAAAACATCTAATCAAAACCACATCTGGAAAGAGCAGCCCCTCTGCTGCCCCCAGTGTCCTGTGCCCAGAGGCAGAGCCAGGAGGGCACCGACCGCACAGGCTTGTCCTTTCTCCCCATCTCTGAGCCCCATGGGGGCTGGAAACTCACAGGATCACGGCTGGGAGGGCAGCAAGGATGGGGTGGGATGGGACAGCTGGGGTGCACTCTCTTGCTTCTCAGTTCTGAGCAGAAATTCTTGAAAAACACTAAGCCAAAACTAACACATTCCTATAATAAAACTTTGTTTTGATACATCAGCGTTTTTAACAGGGGGAAAAATCTAAACCAAACAACAAAATCAACCCGAAACCCTCCACACTTAGTTGGAAAAGTCCTCATCAGCTCCTATTCTGGGATTTCCCTGCTCTGTTTTCCTGGGAGCAGTGGGATCACCCCCTGACTGGAGCTGGTGGTTGGGATGGATGCGGCAGTGGGTGCTGTTGGGGCATCGGCTTGCAGTTTTGTGGGTTGAGCCCACCCTTGGACACGGGCAGATCTGGTCTGAGTGCCCAGCTGCAGCACCGGCTGCCCTCAGTGAGGCTCTGCCAGAGGGGCAGGTCCCACATGGCCCTCAGGGGACTTTCTTTTGGGTCCATTCAGCAGGATAAGCGTGAGACTGCTTCACGCTGAGTGAACCACATATGCATCTTTCTCACCACTGATATGCAAGTTTGTGCTGGGAAGTGGCCTCATCATTTCCCTGTTTACACCTTGCTGGGACCGCTCCTCTGATGCCTCTTCGCCTCTCTTTTCACTGTCCTCCCCCTTTTGGCTCTCTCTGACTCTGCATTCCTGGAGCAAAAGGTTTCTTTCCTATTTCAGGGCTTTATTTACATGAACGTATTTATTTACCCACAAACCAAGGATACTGGAGGAACGCGTCTGGAAGAGGATGATGCTAGGGAAGAGCTGCCTTTCCCTGAGCTGAAGCAGAGGGAGGAGTGGAGCCCTGACCACCCTGGTAGCAGCTGCCCCTGCCGGGGAGTGGGATGGGATGGGATGGTGTCAGGGCTGAGACGATGGAATGGGATGTCATCCCAGTGTGCCGCAGTGGGAGGACACTGCACCTGGCAACTGGTGAGCCACTCCTGACACCTTCTTTTGTGTCAAACACACCATGTCACCGATCTCTTATGAAGGAAGGACAAAATGGGGAAGAGCACAAGTTGGAGGAGAGAGAATGAGAGAGGCAGGAGCGTAAGCCAACCCCCGGGGTAACCTTGAATGCGTTAACAGATGGCTGGGACCCAATGAACGGTGTTCGCAAGAGCCCCACCATTCAATCAGCATTCCTTGTTTTCTGCTGGAAATAAAAAGGCCGTTAAAAGGAAGCGGCAAGGCCAGGCCGAGGGGTGTCTGATTGCACGGCGAGGGGCGGCCGCTTCCAGCATCTGTCAGTGCATGGCTTTCAGGAATGTCTATATATAAATAAATGCAATGAAAAGGTCCCCAGTCCCAGTGAAAGGAAATGATTTCCTCCTCAAGTGATTATGGGCACCATTATGCAAATAGTAGCCAGGCCAACAAAGCGGCTTCATAAGGAAAGGGGAATGGAGCCAGCAAAAGCTCGGGAGCTCCAGGCAGGGGAGAGCAAGATATTGACTGCATAACCACACAGGCAGCAAATGGAGAGTGGCCTGAGCAAGGGTGAGAGCGGTGGGACAGCCTGACAGTAATGGGAAAGGAAGAGAAGAGCAAATGAGCAGGGAAGTGCCCTGTGGAAGTCCAACACCTTTGACGCAGTGTGTGCTGTGTCTGGCAGTCACCATAGCTGATGAGGGCTGCCCAGCTCTCATAATGGACACTGCCCACATTGCTGGACCTGCTCCTGCCCCTCAGAGCTCGGCTGTGATCCTCTCCCCTCCCCTTTGCAAGCGTTTAGCAGTAGCAGATAAATAAACAGACATCAATCATCTCTGCAGTACAGCACGATCACCTTACGGGACTCATTTCCTCTCAAAATACACAAGTTTAACTTCTATTTAGCTTTCCTTAAATTTTAATGTCTACTTTTGACATAAATATTTTAGTATTTTTGGGAAGGACAAAGTGGAAAGGGATGATAGGAAATACCATGGGGCTTTCTCTCAGGCTGCAGAGCAGGAATATCCACGTCTTCACCCCGTGCATGAGCAAACCCTCCCTGAGCACAGGGCTCTGCCATGCAGGTTCAGCTTCAGAGCAGGAGCCTTCCAGCTCCAGCATCACCACTGGAAGCAGTGGTGTCTTTTCCGTGCCAGGGAGATAGGTTCAGGACAGCAGCAGCCCTAAACAGTGCAGGGACAGGAGCTGTAACTTCTCTCTGGAAGGCAGCAGTCGCAACCCCAGCCTGTGCCTCCTCTGCCAGGTTTGTGCAGAGCTCTGTAAACTCATCCCAGAGATTCCTGGGGTTCCAGTCGGATGGTTTCCACAGGTCAGCGACAGTTCATTTCCTTATGGAAGTTCACATTCTCTATAAGGAAATGTGTAGCTCATAAAGAAAAAAATGGCTTTGAGCTCATTCCCTCTTCACTCAACGTGTGTGGGGTGCATGGTTCTCGTCCCCGGTGGTGGCAGAAGTGGTTCTGGTCCCCTGGCCAGGTGGGTTTCCTCAGCAGCCACAGCCCCTGTCCCCACGTAACGCCCTGGCCAGGCTGCTGCACTGTGATGGTGGCAACTCCGAGGAGGACTTGGCTGTGTCCACTTGAGGACTTCTGCATGGGCTACGGTTCCTCCCTTGAAGCATGAAACCATGGAGGAGCTCTCCTGGTCCAGCAGTTCAGCGAGGGGGAAGCATCACTCTAGCAGCCACCGCTGGCCCAGCCTGGAGGAGCTGTTTGGAGCAGCAGCCGCCCTCAAGGCTCCAGGGTTGCTGTTGTGATTGATTTGTACACGCACGCTCGCACACAGCCCTGCCTCTCCATCACGCCGTGCCACATGTGGCTGCGGACGGTGGGAAACAGGTGCAGGCGCTATCGAATCCATATGGTAACCGTTTAGTCCCACTTTGCTGCGGCATAAATTACAGCAGAAGGAGCGAGGCAAGACAGCCAGACCCAGACAGGGCTGCTGGTTTGGAGGTTCTGCACGTGGACCTTTTCCAGCCCCCAACCTGGTCACACCCTGATCTGCTCCTGCTGTTATCCCAGCGATGCCATCTCCCTCGGTCCTGAGGGAAACAGCCTCCATCCTCATGATGAATAACCTGAGCCTGTGGCCCAGAAGGTCCAGCCGTGGCCAGGTGCTGCTGCTGCGTGGGTGACACCACACAGACAGGTTCAGAAGAACGGGATCCAGCGTTGATTGCGCCTTCGTGCAGCAGCGCAGACCATTTCATGTGCTCCTCAGCCTGCTTTGGGTGGGAGCTCACTCCTGCGGGACTGACCTGTGCAGTCAGCACCTCGCAGGTGCACAAAGCCCCACAGTGGGAAGGTGTGGGCTCCTCACCTCCGCTGCAAGGGGTCACCAACATATACGCTGCAGAGTGGATGCTGCTTTGGCTTTCCCCTTTCACCTCTACAACACAAACCCTGGTTGCTCTGATCTCCCACTCAAGCCTGCTCGTGTTCACTTGTTGGCTGGTGAAATGACAGCCTGGAAGAGAAACGATTCATACTGTGGTTTACCTGGGAGACAGAGATGAATCCTAAAGCACATGGAAACATCCAGCTGGATGCCATCGATCCCTCTGTTAGGACAAACTCTCTTGCTGGTGCCGCTGGAGGGAACGATGAAGTGACCAGTGCCTGTGATAGTCACGGTTTGTAAACAAAATGCTCTGTCAACTGATGGACGAGCACCAGGCTTGACAGGCCAGGACGGATTATCCCTCGGAGCTATTAGCAAGTTTAGGGATGAGCTTTGTCTCAGCACAACTCCTCATGCTTGACACCAGCGCAACAGAATCATAGAAAAGACCTGAGCAAACCTTGACCATCCCCACTAAGTCATCTTGACCCCTCCCAGAGAGCCACCAGGATGCTGTTGCTCACATATTCCTTGCTTCCCTCTTTCATCATGTACTTCCAGCCTGGTTTGGTCTTTTTAACCCATGGCCTCGTGGGCTTACCTGCACCTCAGAGGAGTTTATGGAGTAAGGTGTAACCCCTTGCCCTTTTCAGCCCAGCGAAATCTTCTCATGACATGACAGAAATCCAAGAAATCAACAGCTCCGGAGGTTTGTAATAAGTATGAATCCTTCCTAAACCCAGACACTCAGCACGAAGAGGGGTCAGTGATCCCCGGGCTCCTTCCCCTCTGCCTCCTGCCATCTGTCTCTGGGTAGATGATAGGAAGCAGATGAGGCAGGCCTGGGACACCCAGCTGTTCCAAGGTGTGGTCATGGTTTGTGTCTCTGGAGCAGGCGCTGGGTAGGACTGTGCTGCAGGCACCCCTCGTGCGGGAGACACAGACCTCCCACTCGGAGACCCCGGGAGTGCTCCCACATCTCCTGCTTCCCCCCAGGTCCATCTTCCCGGCCCTTGTCTGTGCAGAGCTGGGGGGAGTGAGCATCCATCCATGCAAGATCCACCTCATGTCTACGTGTGCGTGCGTGTGTGTATGTCCTGGTGGGCACATAAGGGCCGTGCAGGCAGGGTTCAAGCTGTCTCAACCTTCTCGGAAGCCGCTTTGAGCCAGGTATCTCCCCTGGTTGAAAGGAAGGGATGGGTAACGATATTTAATGCTTCTAGGGGCTCCACCATACTGACGTAGCCCTGAGGACGGCCAGGGAACCAGACCAGCAGATGCATTCATCTTCCCTACTTCCAGCCTGCAGGTAAAATAAACACGGCTTCAAAAACACCCATGCAATGTCACTTTACTGGCTCCTGCAAATNGAGGGGGAAGCATCACTCTAGCAGCCACCGCCGGCCCAGCCTGGAGGAGCTGTTTGGAGCAGCAGCCACCCCCAAGGCTCCGGGGTTGCTGTTGTGATTGATTTGTACACGCACGCTCGCACACAGCCCTGCCTCTCCATCACGCCGTGCCACATGTGGCTGCGGACGGTGGGAAACAGGTGCAGGCGCTATCGAATCCATATGGTAACCGTTTAGTCCCACTTTGCTGCGGCATAAATTACAGCAGAAGGAGCGAGGCAAGACAGCCAGACCCAGACAGGGCTGCTGGTTTGGAGGTTCTGCACGTGGACCTTTTCCAGCCCCCAACCTGGTCACACCCTGATCTGCTCCCGCTGTTATTCCAGCGATGCCATCTCCCTCGGCCCTGAGGGAAACAGCCTCCATCCTCATGATGAATAACCTGAGCCTGTGGCCCAGAAGGTCCAGTCGTGGCCAGGTGCTGCTGCTGCGTGGGTGACACCACACAGACAGGTTCAGAAGAACGGGATCCAGCGTTGATTGCGCCTTCGTGCAGCAGCGCAGACCATTTCATGTGCTCCTCAGCCTGCTTTGGGTGGGAGCTCACTCCTGCGGGACTGACCTGTGCAGTCAGCACCTCGCAGGTGCACAAAGCCCCACAGTGGGCAGGTGTGGGCTCCTCACCTTGGCTGCAAGGGTTCACCAACATATATGCTGCAGAGTTGGTGCTGCTTTGGCTTTCCCCTTTCCCCTCTACAACACAAACCCCGGTTGCTCTGATCTCCCTCAAGCCTGCTCGTGTTCACTTGTTGGCTGGTGAAATGACAGCCTGGAAGAGAAACGATTCGTACTGTGGTTTACCTGGGAGACAGAGATGAATCCTAAAGCACATGGAAACATCCAGCTGGATGCCATCGATCCCTCTGTTAGGACAAACTCTCTTGCTGGTGCCGCTGGAGGGAACGATGAAGTGACCAGTGCCTGTGATAGTCACGGTTTGTAAACAAAATGCTCTGTCAACTGATGGACGAGCACCAGGCTTGACAGGCCAGGACGGATTATCCCTCGGAGCTATTAGCAAGTTTAGGGATGAGCTTTGTCTCAGCACAACTCCTCATGCTTGACACCAGCGCAACAGAATCATAGAAAAGACCTGAGCAAACCTTGACCGTCCCCACTAAGTCATCTTGACCCCTCCCAAAGAGCCACCAGGATGCTGTTGCTCACATATTCCTTGCTTCCCTCTTTCATCATGTACTTCCAGCCTGGTTTGGTCTTTTTAACCCATGGCCTCGTGGGCTTACCTGCACCTCAGAGGAGTTTATGGAGTAAGGTGTAACCCCTTGCCCTTTTCAGCCCAGCGAAATCTTCTCATGACATGACAGAAATCCAAGAAATCAACAGCTCCGGAGGTTTGTAATAAGTATGAATCCTTCCTAAACCCAGACACTCAGCACGAAGAGGGGTCAGTGATCCCCGGGCTCCTTCCCCTCTGCCTCCTGCCATCTGTCTCTGGGTAGATGATAGGAAGCAGATGAGGCAGGCCTGGGACACCCAGCTGTTCCAAGGTGTGGTCATGGTTTGTGTCTCTGGAGCAGGCGCTGGGTAGGACTGTGCTGCAGGCACCCCTCGTGCGGGAGACACAGACCTCCCACTCGGAGACCCCGGGAGTGCTCCCACATCTCCTGCTTCCCCCCAGGTCCATCTTCCCGGCCCTTGTCTGTGCAGAGCTGGGGGGAGTGAGCATCCATCCATGCAAGATCCACCTCATGTCTACGTGTGCGTGCGTGTGTGTATGTCCTGGTGGGCACATAAGGGCCGTGCAGGCAGGGTTCAAGCTGTCTCAACCTTCTCGGAAGCCGCTTTGAGCCAGGTATCTCCCCTGGTTGAAAGGAAGGGATGGGTAACGATATTTAATGCTTCTAGGGGCTCCACCATACTGACGTAGCCCTGAGGACGGCCAGGGAACCAGACCAGCAGATGCATTCATCTTCCCTACTTCCAGCCTGCAGGTAAAATAAACACGGCTTCAAAAACACCCATGCAATGTCACTTCACTGGCTCCTGCAAATTCACTCTCACACTCTCCCTCTCTCCGTCACTCACACTTACTCCCTGTCCTCCCTGCCTTTGGCCCCACATCCCTACCCTGCTTCTTCGCTTCCCACCCCCTGCTCCCCACCTCTCTGCGCCCCACGGAGCAGCCAGCAGGGCTGAGGCTCAGCAGGGGCGCAGGGAGGATGGAAACACCACGGAGCTGCCCAGGGAATCCACTGCCAAGACCCATAAATAAGGGAACCCTGTTTGCTTTCTCCTTGTCCGGCCTTGTGCAAATATTTACTGCCCCTGTGACCCGTGGAGGCAGCGCAGGCAGCAGCGGAGGGGAAGCAGCAGCTCTGGAGGAGTTGTTGGTGTGGGAAATGTCCGCCTCGCTCCAGCTCTGAGGATCTCCAGTTTTTGCACAACGGCAACAAGTAATTAGCAGGGAGTATTAAAATCTTGCTGGCTGGTTTGAGGACCTCATCCTGAGTCCGTCAGATTCCTTGTAATGACTTTAGGCTGTGGCTTTCTGAGGTGCAGGATCTGGAGTGGAATAGCAGCGGTCTGAGGAAGGAGCACGGCACAAAGAAGGGACATGGAGCCTCCTGCCACCCTCACCCCGGCTCAGGAGCTGGGCAACATCAGGCAGTGCCAGCCTTGCTAAAGCCAGTTAGCTCTCCACACACCCCAGAGCTGCATCTCCATGTGAGTCACATCCCTGGTGCCACAGGGTGAGAGAAGTCTGTCAGAACCCATGTCAAGTACTCATAGCAGGACTTAACTTCTGGAATCCCCAGTGTAGGAAGGACATGGATCTGTTGGAATGAGTCCAGAGGAGTCCACTGAGATGATCTGATGGCTGGAGGACCTCTGCTATGAGGACAGGCTGAGACCTGGATTTGCTCATCCTGGAGAAGAGAAGGCTCCAGGGATACCACAGAGCAGCTTCCAGTGCTGAAAGGGAAGCTGGGGAAAGCTCCAGGAAAGCTGGGGAGGGGCTCTAGATCAGGGAGTGCAGGGACAGGGTGATGGGAACGGTTTTAAGCTGAAAGAGGGTAGATTGCGATGAGATCTTAGGAAGAAATGTTATGTTGTGAGGCTGGGGAGGCCCTGGCTGAGGTTGCCCAGAGCAGTGGTGGCTGCCCCATCCCTGGAGGGGCTCAAGGCCAGGTTGGATGGGGCTTGGAGCCCCTGATCCAGTGGGAGGTGTCCATGGCAGGGGTGGGACTGGATGGGCTTTGAGGTCCCTTCCTACCCAAAACATTCCATGCTTTTATGATAAGTCTCTGCCCAGGGAGGTTCCTCAGCTTTCCCCAGGGCTCTGCAGGTCTCAGCATCCTTTGCCTGCTCTCTCCATCCACATGTCTTTCCCTCTCAGTTACTCTGGGCATGTGTTTTCCCTCCTGCCCTGTTTGTTGCTTTTTAATTTAAAGATAAGCCTGCACATCTGCTCAGCTTCTCCATGAAGTGCAGCAGCCCATGGATTCACAGATCCGTGGAGAGCAGTGCCAGGGCCCAGACAGCAACAGGTACTTTGCACCTCCAAGCATCTCCCAGCTCTGGACATGAACAGGTTGATTGTGGAGCAGCAAGTTGGACAAGAGAGCAGAACTACACCCCTGTTTGCTGTCCCTGGCATCAGTCTGTGGCAGGCGTGTAGCTCTCCAATAGTGGGAAGGAAAGTGTTAATTGCCTCTCTCTGGCTAAGGAATGCTGCAATCAACTGGCCCAACTGGGATTTGCTGGTGGGTGGGCTGGGCCAGCTGCAGGCTGGGTATTTATTGCAGGGAGGGGGCTGAGGGCTGGCTTGGCTGTTGGTCCCCTTGGGGCTGTGGGTGAGGTGGTGAGACCAGGGCTGCTGTGAGCTGAACTCCTTGCTAGTGGCCTCCTCCTGCCCTGGCTGGAGGAGCTGTGCCTGCCTTGCTCTGCCTTCAGGTAAGGGTGTGCTTTTACTTTGAGTTTGAATTTCTTGGTGGATGAGCAGGTCCTGGTGACGGCAATNCACTTGAGTATATAACGTCCTCCCTCTCCTGTTATTTGCCCACTGGGGAGAACCGTCTCTTCCAGGCTGGCCCGGCTGTGCTGAGACTGCTAATGCTCTCACCCAGGCCTCTCTGCTGCACTGGCATGGCCAGCTGAGCATGCACCAGGGGCTGCTCTGCAAGCTCCCACCGTGCTTCGTAGCCAGAGCTGCAGATTGAGCACTTCTGGCTCAAGCTGATGTATAAATGTTAGGAAAAGCTTCTGAGCACATCCTGAGTGTTGATGCAGAGAGAGGCCGGTTATTCCCGGGGGTTGATGAGGAGTCCTTGCTCCAGCTGGCTGGAAGATGGCCCTTCTCAGCCCCTCTTTCATCACTCCTCCCTCCTCTCGAGGTTTTTTGGGGAAGTCTGTGCTAATGCTCTGGCAGAAAAATGAGGGGTGGGATGTGAAATCTTTCTTTCCCTGGGGTGAGCATATTCCCCTCTCTGAGTCTGGGGAGTGCTTGCTGCTGGAGCCTGGCTCTGCTCTCCTCTCTCTGCCCCCCACTTCAGCTGTAGTGGTGCAGGACCCATGTGTTTGCAGCTGCCCAGGCTGGGTTGCATTTAGGGACAGGGATTTTTTTGCTGTGATGTTCAGACCAGAGATATATTCTCTTTCTCGATCTCCATGTGCTTTGTTTCAAGCAGTGAAAGTTAAATGTGCTATTGCGTTATCTGCATGCTCAGCCCAGAAACTAAATAGAACTGTTCCCAGCAAACCCACTTTAATCTGTTTGCAAAGTAAAACAGTCACCCCGTGCAGTTATGGCTCTCAGAAGTTGTTGAGGTGGAGGTGACCACTAAAGAGGAGGCAGATGCAGAGGGTGTTTTATGCATTTGGGTTTAAGGCATGAGGTGAACTTTGAGGCACCTTTGCAATGCTCCACTGCTGCTCATAGGCAGAGGTTGACTTCAGTGTTTGGGGGATCTGGGTTAAATAGCTAAAGGGCCTGTCTTGGAGGGTTTACCAGTCCTTGGAGTTGATTGAATTGGACTGGGGAGGGCAGTGACCACAATGCTTCCCTCCTTGCCTCCAGCTGGTTTGACTTGCAATGCTAATGTTTTCTCCTGTCACCTTTCAATGATCCTTTTTCCCCTTGCGGGTGTATAATTTCCCCTGAAAGTCTCCAGTGAACACTTTCCATCACAGTTATTTGTCCCTTTCTTTTCAAGTCTATGGCAACTTCTATAGAATTGCAGACCTGGCACGATTTGGGTTGGGAGTGGATTGAATTGCAGGATTTCATCTCTGGCTGTCAAGTGATCCTACGTTACCTTCTGCAGGGCTGACAGCGAGGAGACCTCAGACCTGCTGGGATCTATAAAGTGAGCTGACAAGTGGCCCAGTTTGCAGAGCTGAGCTCTCCTCTCAAGCGTGTGCTCTGGGTGAGCAGCATAACTCCCTGGGCCAGTGGAGAGGGGTCTGGGATGGAGGAGGAGAAAGGAATTCTTGGCTCGGTGGAGTGAGGGAGGAAGGGGAGAGCAAATGCTCTTCTGGGGATGCTATTGGAAAGACATCATAGCAGAGGAGTTCATAAATCCATGGGGCTTCACTGCTGAGGCTCGATTCATCTGCACATCAAAGCCAACCAAGAGGTGAGGCTGCAGGAGTCAGGGGGAAGAAGGGGTGGCTGAAGCATCGGCACCCTGCACCTTGTCCCAAATCACATGAGCTTTGAAAACACTCATAAGCACCAGACTGCAGTGGAAAACATCCCCTGCCATGTGTGGTGTGTGTAAGATCTGTGCCTGGGACCTGCTCTGAGTGCTGGATGGTGGGTGTTGTGACGCTGGCTGGAAAACACGGCTGGCATTGCTGGATTGTACAGCGTTCACCTGAAGCTGCATGGGAGAAGGTGCAAACCCAGCCTGTCTGTCCCAGCAAGTGAGCATTTGGGTTTAAGGTATGAGGTGGACTTTGGGGGACCTTTGCTACACTTCACTCCTGTTTGAAGGTTGACTCCTGTGTTTGGGGGATCTGAGTCAAATAGATAAAGACTGAGCCCTTCAGTCAGGGCTGCTGCTCCTTAGCTGGAAAGTCCCTCTTGGCAAGGAAGCTGCAGGAACCTTCCCCCTGGAACTGAGGAAATTGGTTTGCATGGAATCATCATGGAATCATCATGGAATCATCATGGAATCATCATGGAATCATCATGGAATCATCATGGAATCATCATGGAATCATCATGGAATCATCATGGAATCATCATGGAATCATCATGGAATCATCATGGAATCATCATGGAATCATCATGGAATCATCATGGAATCATCATGGAATCATCATGGAATCATCATGGAATCATCATGGAATCATCATGGAATCATCATGGAATCATCATGGAATCATCATGGAATCATCATGGAATCATCATGGAATCATCATGGAATCATCATGGAATCATCATGGAATCATCATGGAATCATCATGGAATCATCATGGAATCATCATGGAATCATCATGGAATCATCATGGAATCATCATGGAATCATCATGGGGGAAGAGTCTCACCAGATCATCGAGTCCAACCATACTGGCAGCTTAAATCAAAATCAAAGGATTGTGTGGACTGATGGTGAGCACTGCACGTGGTTGAGCAGGGCACCAACCCCTGGGCTGACGTGTCACTGTTCCCATGTGTTACACTGAATTATTGAGCATCAGAGCTTGTCTCTTCCCTGTGTGCTGTGTGGGCTGAGCTGAAATGCCCCAGACTTCTTAGCTTAACATGAGAAAAATGCAAAGAGCTCCCCTACAACCCTCATCCCTCAAGACCCTATAGCTGGTTGGTCTGAAGTTGTGCCTTGCTTGGCAGGGCCTGGGCTGGGTGAGGTTGTTTCTCTTCTGCATCAGCTCAGGAATCTGCTTTGCTTCTTTCCTTGTACAGAGCCTTCTCCTTCCCATGGCATCAGCCATTGCCTTGCAGGAGGTATGACCTGCTCCCACTAAAATAAGGTGGAATGGTTCATTACTGGTGGACTTTTTTGGGCTCCTGCCTCCTCTTCTGTCTCAGGGCTGGTATCAGCTCTGTTGATGGGAGAGAGCAGCCTTGACAGGAGATAACGTGCATGTCGTGTTTATTGACTGCTGCTTCTGCAGGGGAACTAAACCTTTCCTCCCCCAGGGACTGCGCTGCTGATTGATACTTAGGCAGCCTCTCGCTGTGCGCTTTCCTCCTCTCTGATGCTGTTTCTAGAGCAGCAGCAGGGGCAGAGGGAGATGCTGAACAAAACAGCTTCTTTTTCCCTTGGTTTAGAAGGTACTTTAAAGACCATACAGCCCCCCTGCCATGGGTAGGGACACCTTCCACTGGATCAGGGGCTCCAAGTCCCATCCAACCTGGCCTTGAGTCCCTCCAGTGATGGGGCAGCCACCCCTGCTCTGGGCAACCTGGGCCAGGGCCTTCCCAGCCTCGCAGAAAAACATTTCTTCGTTGTTTTCCCAGTGGAGGGAAATGAAAAGTAGGGTTTGTGCAGCAAAGTGTGGGCCCTGCAATGGGAACGGAGCCACAAGGGCTGTGCACCTTGTCTTCAGTGCAATCCTGGGGGTTAAGCAGGTCCAGACACTGGTGCATGTGCCAGGACTGGCTTTCCAACACCTCCATTGGACCCAGATGCTCCAGCCTGGCAAAGGTCCCTTTGCTCCCATGGATAACAGCTCAGGTTTTGTGTCTGGATCTTGAGATGACAGCTTTTAGGGTACAACAGGCTTCAGAGCAGCTCTCATCCCATTTCCCCGATTCCTGATGGGAAGAGCTGAGCAGGGGATGTGGCAGCTTTCCAGTGTCTCTAGTGTCTCCTTGCATCTCTCTCCTCATCCATCAGATGAAGCACGGGAAGGTATGCTCGCTCCTGCCAGACCACGATGTCCTATAATCCTACTGGGGTGCAAGGCAGGGTAGGAACCTGGGGCTTAAATAGCTTTGAGTGTTAATGATGGTTTATGATCCTTTAAAACCATTGAGCCCCAAAGGCTCCCAGAGAGTCTGACGAAGCGCAGCCCTTCTGCAGGTTCCCCTTGCTGCCAAAACAGAGCTGGTGCTGGGGATAAGGGGATGGAGATTAGGACGGGGGCTCTGGGATGAGGGGAAAACACTGTCTTGACACCAAATAAGCTGCCAGGGGAATGCTGGGGTGGGGAATCTATCTGAAATACTCCTGATCAGCATTTGGGGCAAAGCCTGAGGTCCTTCCCACAGCTCAGTAACCTGCAAAACGCGCTGGGGACCCCGTGAGCTGGCGCTGATGGGATTTCTCCTGTCCTGGCTCCAGCCTTTGGGCCCAGAGCTGTCTGGAGATACCAGAGCTCAGCGAGATGCTGGAGCCCCCGGCAGGAGCTTAGCACATCCTCCAGCAGTTTTTTTTTTTCTCTTGTCTCCTCTTAAACTTTCCTCAAGTAGAGAAAACGGCACTGGAGGAGAAGGCTCTATAAATCAACCTGCTTTATTGCCACGCACTGTTAAACTGCTGCTGCGTCTCACCCTGGAGATGGCTGCATTTCAGTGCAGGATGAATTGATTTCTGGATACCAAAGGTCAAATCTTGAGCTTCTGACTTAGTTCTTACTTAGTCCGTACAAAGGCAAAATCCCCATTGAAGCCAGCGCTTGGATATCAGCCGCTCTATAAATAACACAGAACTAAGTGAATGCTAAGCCAGGCTCTGAGGCTCACAAAGTGCTGGGGGATCCTTGGAAATGGATGGTCCTGGGGTAATTTCCGATTTTAGCAGCAAAGGAAAGAACAGAGGCTGGGATCACAGAGCGGGGAGGTTTGGGTCTGTCTTTCCCACTCTTGTGCAGCCTGAGTCCCTCTCTTTGACAGGGGAATCCCTGAGAAGTGCAGCCTTGCCCCAGGCCCTTTGCTCCCAGCACTTCTCAGGAGCTTTTTTAGAGCTGGGAGGATTCAAACGGGAGGGAGAGCAGCAGGAGGATGGAATCGCTCGCATTCCCGCTGCCCTCTGCATTCTTTTGCTCTTTGTTTCACTGCATCCAGCTTTTTTTTTTCTTCTTTTTTTTTTCTTCTCTAGTTTGGCTTCCTTTTCCCCAAGGGAGGCAGTTAGCTTAATGAGCTAGAGCTGCTCTGATTGTTCCTGGAGATGCAGGCGCTGCCCCATCTCCTCTGCCGGCCCCGCTCCGATCCTGCCAGATAAATCACCCTGATTTAAAATTGATCGTTCTGGGATGTGGAAGAAAGTGGAGTGGGCGGATTTACCCCATTAGGGTGCATTGATCACCATTACCGCGTGTAATCAGGGTTAATCTCAGGATTAATTGGGGGGATTTGCTGATGGGAACGATCGGCAATTTGTGTTAGTTACTGCTCTATTCGCCTCTAATGGCTTAATCAGATTACAAATTAAAAGTGGCTTCTTCCAGAGAATCTCCCTGGACTTCAGCAGGAGCGGGAGCAAGGGGGGCACAGCAGGAGCATCTGGTTTGCAGCTCTGAGCTCAGATATACAGAGAAGAGAATCATAGAATTGTAGGATGGTTTGGGTGGGAAGGGACCTCCAAGCCCATCCAGTTCCACCCCTGATCTCCCACTGGATTAGGGGCTCCAAGCCCCATCCGAGCTGCCCTTGAACCCCTCCAGGGATGGAACAGCCACCACTGCTCTGGGCAACCTGGGCCTCCCCATCCTAATTGTGAAGAATTTCCTCCTAATGTCCAGTCTAAACCTTCCCCTTTCCACTTTAAAGCTGTCGCTCCTTGTCCTGTCACTCCAGACCCTCATTAAAAAAAAAAAGTGTGTGTGTGTGGACCCCTCAACCCTCCCTTTGACTTGTGCAAGGTGTGTGACACAGAGCTGGCTCCCCTGGCTGTCTGCGGGCTGGCACCAGCAGAAATAGCGCTCAGGCCATTTTGTCATGGGGAAAATATTTTAGGAGGGAATGGGAAGAATTTAAACTCGCAGCAAACCATTAAAACAGTGATTTTTACAGCAAATAAATTAAGGCTGATGAGCTGAGACTGGTTGAGCTAATGATAGAAAGGGGTCCTGTCCTGGAAAGAGATTCATCTAGCAGGAGCCGAGCTGAAAGCATCTGAACTCTATTAACTTAGTAGATTATAAAGCCAGAAGGGTTCTGCCTGTGGACATCTTGGCTGAAAGGATGCAGGAGAGGAGCCTCGCGACAGCAACTATCGCCCAGGGATCTCCCACCCACAGAACAGGCTATAACTGGGGGAACTGGGAACTGTCAAGCCCAGCTCTCCTGTGAGAAGGCAAACCCCATGTATTTTATGCACTTTTTCCTCTTTGCCTCAACAGATGGGGCTGGTTATGAGTGGGGAGGACTCAGTCTCACCTCATCCCCAATCTGTGCTGGTATTGAGTTTTTGATATGTGACAGTCGGATATAAGGGCTGGAGATCGATTCATTCAGCTACTTATAAAGACATTAGCAAACCTGAAGGAAAAGAGGGAAGTGAATGTTTCAAGTGGCTGCTGACAAGTTAGAGCAGTTTAATAAATCACTTGTAATAAACTACTTTACATGTGCGGAGAAACGCTGCTGCCTTCTCTAATAAGCCGTTCATGATGAAACAGGCAGCGCTTAAAAAACAAATTCATTTGCAGGGCTCGTTGATGCATTCTCGCCGTTCCCACTGTAGATTCCTCGCCAGGTAGATCTGCAGTGCCACGTGCTACCCAGCCTGTGCAGAAATCTGTTGGGAAGTCTGTAGCTCGTGGGGAGAGCATCTTTGCCAGGAGCTGCTCCTCATCGGCTCAGAGATGAGCAGGAAGGGGTAGCCCATTCCTCATTCCTGGCTGATACTCCCTTCTATTTTCATGAAGCCCTTATCTCCTGTGCAGCCAGTGAAGATGAAGCCTTTTTCCTAGGGAGCGTATCGGGCAGCTGTGCATTTTTGCCCCTGCTCCAAAACCCCCTTCTCCTTTAGGATTAGGTAATGCCGCTCCCTGCTCTTAGCAAGCCCTGCAGAGGCAGCTGCCTCTTGTCACTTCTTCCAAGCCTTTGAAACGCAGCAGCTCGAGCTGTGGCAGGACCTCGGAGGCCAAAGGACTTGTATTTGTTAGAGGGAAGAAGTAAATATCAAGGGTGGATTTGAAAGAGCCCTGGAGGTGTGTTTGGACTTGAGGGAGGGGGCACCTGTGGCTCCAGGTGGCAAAGGTCCTGAGCAGGTCTATCAGCAGAGCTGAGCAGGTTGGACACTGCAGCAAAAGGAATTTCAGATGTTTTCTGTCAGTCCTAGGGTCATTCTGCCTCTGAAATGTGAGGGGCAGCTGATGGGGGTGAGCTGTGCTGGGGAAGCTCTGCAGAAAGCCGGCTGGGGAAAGCTCTTGCATGGTTTTCCACTCCTAACTTGGCTTAGATTTGGGGGATCTGCAGGCGCAGGCTTTGAAAAGGATCTGATGCGGCTTCGGAGAAATGTCAGGCATTGTTCTCCCTCTCAGAACGCTCATCTGCAAAGGTGAAGCCCCCTATTCAAACAGGGCTGCCTGGACCCCTCCGAGCGCTGCTTTTGCTGGTGTGCTCCTCAGGGCATGCGGTGGAAGGCTCTGTGAGGAATAGGAGTATGTGGAATCTGCTGGTTCTAATGAGAATTTCTTCATAAATTCAAAGGGGAAAGGCAGGAGATGGTCAGGGGTCATTGCTTTTTTGATTTGGATGCAGACTAAGGATCCCAGTGACACATTGCAAGGGGATCTGTGGAGATTGGTGCTATTTCCTGGGTGAAAAAGCAGACAGATCTTCCTACATTAGTATTTCTTTTGCATCCACACCCTGACATATGGGTTGTATGAGAGAGTGATACCTTTCTCTCAAAGCTTTGGCTCTGAGGAGACTCAGCTGTGTCTGAGCTGCTTTCCTCTGCCAGGTGCAGTTCCTAAAACCCCTTGGCAAGAGTTAGCGGAGCTGTTCTGCTTTTTTTTTTTTTTTTNTTTTTTTTTTTTTTTACTGATACTTTATTAAAAAGCTCCAGACACAGGCTTGCTTTCTTCAGTGCTTTCCTGGTGCTTCCACTCACCCTGTCTGATAAATGGGTTGTCTAATTCATGTATTGGGTGCTTCTGACTTCCCCAGCCCTTTGCATTTCCAAGTGATCCCGGCTGGGTCTGCACCAGCCTACCCACATCCTCCTCCTCCTGCAACCAACTGACAACTCCATGGGTTTAATTAATCTTGTAGTCAGCCAGGTAACTTGCCACCACATACTGATTGCCTTGCTGCCAGCCTGTGCCTCAAGACTCCTTGCTGTGCAATTAAGCAAACCCACAGCAGCCAGGCTGGGGAGGCACCTGGAGGTGGTTTTACCCTCAAGAATATTGGATATTGGGAAGATCCACAAATCTGCCAGGGAAGTTTTCTCCTGCAAGTGGTTCCAAAGCCTCTTGCTGCAGCTTGAAGTGTTGCTTATGTCAGGGAGAGACTGAAGGTTTTCCAGGAGAGCAGTTTGTCAGGGCATCTTCATGTCGCTGGATCCATGGGCTGAGTCCAATGGGATGAGGGTTAACACGGCCAAATGGTGGGTCCTGCACTTGGGGCACAACAACCCTGAGCAGCTCCAGACTAGGAGAAGTCTGGCTGGAAACTGCCTGGAGGAGAAGAACCTGGAGGTGTTGGTTGACAGTGACTGAACATGAGCCAGCAGGGGCCNAGAGGAGGTTGTGGAGAGGAGGGAGCTGGGCTCTTCTCCCAAGGGACAGAGGACAGGACGAGGGGGAATGGCCTCAAGCTCTACCAGGGGAGATTTAGGCTGGACATTAGGAAAAAAAATTTCACAGAAAGGGTCACTGGGCACTGTCAGAGGCTGCCCAGGGAGGGAGTTGAGTCACCTTCCCTGGAGGGGTTTAAGGCACAGGTGGATGAGGTGCTGAGGGACATGGGTTAGTGTTTGATGGGAATGGTTGGACTTGATGATCCTGTGCGTCTCTTCCAACCTGATGTTTCTATGATTCCATGATTCTCTGTCCCAGATCACCCCTTCTGATGCTGCGAGGTCCCCTGGAGCTGTTGAAGTGCTTCACTACCTTCCCTGCTTCACAGCTGGTTGCTTTTTGAGAGGCATAGGTGGGTCCAAAGCTGTGGAGGAGCAGGGGCTGGGGTGGTTCAGCATAGCCCCTGCTGCCAGAGCATCATTTCCCCAGCCCAGAGACCCCTCTGCCGCAAAGCTGTGCTGCCTGCCTGCTTAGTGGATAAACTGCACATTTGCATGGTTGTGATTATCACTTTTTTCCCCCCCTCCCTTTTGGAGGAGGTTTTAGAGAAAGCGCTCGGAAAACAGTTTTGGTGCTTGGCAAGGCAGTCGGAGCTCCCATCTGTTGCTTCTTACATTGTTAAGCTGCTCTCTGCTTCCCATGCCAGCCCGGTTTCTGTTAAATGGAGCCTCACCAGGTCACAAGAGCCAAGTGGCTCCTAAATTAGCTAAGACATTAATCAAGTCCCATTTGGATTAGCTCAGGGTGTCTATGACCTCACCCTCCCCTCCATAAATTAAGCAGGTTTTATATCTTCAAGGGCTTCTCTGGAATCGTGTCCTCTCTCCCCTCCGCCCCCTCCCCAGTGGCTGGTGACAAGTCTACACGGCTTAATTGGTTGGCATGGGAAAGGGCTGACATTAATTGGCTGCGTTTGGCACGCGGGCTTCCCCTTCCCCAGCGCCTCCCGGGGGGTTTATCAGCCCCATCTCCGAGAGGAGCAGCTCCTGCCAGCGAGACGGGGTTTGATTCTTCGCTGCTGTTGATTGAGATGGTTGTTTGCCTTTCTGGAGCTTTGGCTGGGGAAGAGCAGTTTTCATGGAGCAGCTGGAGATCCTGCAGGGGATGCGGGGCTGAGCGAGGAATCAGAGAACCACAGAATCACCAGGTTGGAAGAGACCCACCGGATCACTGAGTACAACCATCCCCACCAATGTCTAAACCGTGTCCCTCAGCACCTCGGAAGCCTGACATTCCATTTTTAAAATATATACAGTCATATGTACGTATTCACAAATATGTTCCGTGAAAAGAGGGAGCTTATTAAAAAGAGAAAAAGAGAAGGAGAGGGAGAAGGGGGAGGAGGAGGAGAGGAAAAGGAGAAGGGTCAAGATCCCTTCGGGGGCTGGAAGGAGGTGCAGGGTGTAGGTACCCAGCTCCCCGACAGCCTGTGCAGGTGGCCGAGAGCCTTTCCGACCTGCATTCCCCCTGAGGCAGCTTGTGGCTCAGGTGAACTGCCACCTCCCCCAAGGGAAGGTCCTTCTTGCAGCCTCCTGAGCATCTCCTGCTGCTGCAGTAGCTGACAGGACCAGAGGGAATGGCCTCAAGCTCCACCAGGGGAGGGTCAGGCTGGACATTAGGAAAAAAATCGTCACTGGGCACTGGAACAGGCTGCCCAGGGAGGAAGTTGAGTTGCCTTCTCTGGAGGGGTTTAAGGTGCGGGTGGACGAGGTGCTGAGGGACGTGGGTTAGAGATTGGTGGGAATGGTTGGACTCGATGAGCCAGTGGGTCTCTTCCAACCTGGTGATTCTATGATTCTTCTGCTGTCTTTCAGCCCAAAAACCCTGTAATAAATCACAAGTTCAATTTACAACTTAATCGAAAGGATGGTTTTTTCCCCACCTTTGAAATAGAGAATCCCCAATGCAAAAACATGCCCAACAGCAAATCCACACCAAGTCCTCACTCTGCTCCTTTCCCAGGTAGTGATGATGCGGCTTTTCAACCCTCCTCAAACTCCTTAAACCCCATTAAACGCAGACACCGACGCTCATTCAGCATCACTGATGGCACCGAGGGACGCGTGGCTGTTTAGGACCCTATTAAGCGCTGGCAGGGAGAGCAGGAGGTCATTACCAGGTCGTAAAAAAGGCATCAAATCATTTTATTTTTTTTATTGTTCGAGCTACCAGAACAATCCCAGCACAGGCACTGTTCCCTGGTGGGGAAAAGCTTGTCCGGAGAGGAAGGACAGCTGCTGTCTTTCACAGTTAATTATGAAGATGGGCTAAGAATTAATCAGGTAAAGGGAAGGACGTGAAAACAATCAGGATAAGGAACTGCTAAATGCCTGTTATTTAAATTTGTTAGAGACCCAGCCCATCCATCTATCCATCCATCCTCATGCAAATCCACGCCTCTCACATTCCCAGCTCACTTTCTCACCCCAGGCACGCAGGAGGGATTAAACTGGGATTGGGCTCCGCACCCAGAAAGGGCTGCTCGCTCACCCCTTGCCCTGCAGAGAACCACAGAATCACCAGGTTAGAACCAGAGACTCTTTCTGTGAAGAATTTTTAACTTATGTCGAGCCTGACCCTCCCCTGGAGGAGCTTGAGGCCATTCCCCCTTGTCCTGTCCCCTGTCCCTTGGGAGAAGAGCCCAGCTCCCTCCTCTCCACAACCTCCTCTCAGGTAGTTGCAGAGAGCAATGAGGTCTCCCCTCAGCCTCCTCTTCTCCAGGATAAACACCCCCAGCTCTTTCAGCCACTCCTCTTCTTCTCCAGCCCCTTCCCCAGCTTCCTTGCTCTTCTCTGCACTCGCTCCAGTGCCTCAACATCCTTCTTGTTCTGAGGGGCCCACAACTGACCCCAGGATTCGAGGAGCGGTCTCACCAGTGCCGAGTCCAGAGGGAGAAGAACCTCCCTGGACCTGGTCAGAAAGAACATGGGCACCTCACCCTTCAGGGTTCCAGCACTCCAAGTCCCCCTGTGCTGGGTGTGGGATGTGGCTCAGGATCCTCCTCAGTTATCCTCAAACATCCTCCTGCCTCCAAGTCCCCACAGCCCCCGCTCTTCCCTTTTGTCTGCATCCCAGCCCATTGACACCCAGTGAATCGGTGGCACTTTAGGAACAAAGCCCTGGGCAGCCGAGGAGAGTGAGAGATAATTGGGCTTTTGCACCTTGTTCTAAATGGGGCAGATTGGATGAAGAAAGTGAGAAAGGAGCACTTGACTGCTAACAAAAGCTGTGGCCCTGGCTTTCCCTTTCCCAGGAGCTGTGCAGGGAGGATCCAAGCCCCATCCAACCTGGTCTGGAACACCTCCAGGGATGGGGCAGCCACGATTCCTCCTTCCTCACCCTCACAGGAAAACATTTATTCCTAAAATCTCACTGATCTCATCTAAATCCTCCCCTTTTCCAGCTGAAAACCTGCACTCCCTGATCATGAGCCACTTCCCAGCTTTTCTGGAGCTCTTAAAAGTACTGGGGTACTTCAAGGTACTGGAAGGAAGATGCCAAAGATCAAGAGTGCAAAACGCCCTGGCAGTGGAGAGACTATGGGATGGATTGCAGGTGGCTTTTTGGAGGAAACAGAGCATCACTCCATACCCTGCAATGATACAGGCTCAGCCGATGCCACCTCCCCGAGGCTTTCCCTCAGCTTCAAAGCTCTTCTCCACTGCCAGCAGCAGGGCTGATGCAGGCTCGGAGCACCCCAAACCCTTCAGCTCCCTCCTAGCCCTGCAGCCTCCCTGCTCAGGTACCCAGGGGTCTTGTACCCGAGATGTAGTTCTCTCTTCAGCAAACCTCAAAACTCCCCCCATCGTGGGGCTCCCCCTGAGGAGATGGTATCTCAGCAGAGCTTCGCCGTCAGGAAGCTTAACAGCATCCAGCTTAAGTTTTCTTCTGTTAACATGATCCCCTTGCTCTTTGCAGCCTGGAGCATAAGCCTCCTTCCTCTGCAGTGTTTATGTACTCGGGCTGTTTGCAGGATGCTGTCATCTCTCCCCTCAGCTGCTGCCTCCTTGAAGTAGGCAGATGCTGCTCTTAAACCATTTCTGCCTAGATCTCTTCAGCTTCCATGCCGTAACAGCCTCCCTTTAAACTCTTCTCGGTGTATCAATGTCTTTCCAAGCAATTACATGCTTAAAAAGCATGCAATATCTCCCTGTTTTAATACACCCTCTCCAGCCCAGTATAAACACACAGCAACATGTATACAGAAAACAACCCCTAAGCCTTGCTTGGGAAGCTTTCCACTCCATCCACGATTATCTCTCTTGGGGAGTTAGTGAGAAAGAGCACATGCTGCAAGTGACAGGCGCTCGGCATCTCGTCGAGTGCTGCTGGACCGCGTTCAACAGCTCGTGGCAATGACAGAGGAAGGACGCGTGCAGGGTAGGGTGGACTCTGCTGCCTCAGCCCTGCTTTCAGGCTGTGGGTTTCACGTCAGCAGCATTTCGGGAAGGGGCCTCAAAGCCCACCCGGGTGTCATTCCCCCCACCTCCATGGGCAGGGACACCTCCCACTGGATGCGGTTGCTCCAAGCCCCATCCAACCTGGCCTTGAACACCTCCAGGAATAGGGCAGCCACAGCTTCCCTGGGCAACCTGGGCCTCCCCACCCTCGCAGAAAAACACTTCTCCCTAAGGTCTCATCTGAATCTCCCCTCTTTTCAGTTGAAAACCATCCCCCCATATCCCATCCCTGCCCTCCCTGGTCAAAAGCCCCTCCCCAGCTTTCCTGTTGGCTGTGTGCACAATCCAGATGCTGCTTCAGGCTTTCCCCCTTGTTTTCCTTTGTAAAACCAGCCACCTGACGGCTGTGGCTGCAGGTGAAGGCGCTGCTGCTGCCCTGCGCTCTGCTTGGAGGAAACTGCTGTGGGGCTGTCCCATCTGCTGGGCTGGGGGAAGCCAGATTTATAAATGAAAGACTTGAAGCTCAAGGTGTTTCCTGGCGAGAGCGGCTCTTCCCGCTGTGCGCTGTCACCAGCCGTGCGTTAGAGGAGACTTTGTGCAAGAAGATGGATGACTGACTCATGGTCTGTGCAGTGTGGGGTGCCAGGGGGACCTGGGTTTGAAGACAGTCAATTTTCATCATTTTAGCAGAAAAGATGACAAGCACCTGTCAGGTTTCTACTAAGACTGGATCCTTTGCTGAGGGTTTGTGCTGGACTGTGAGGGTTGCACCTATGTATGTGCTCATGGCCTGGACTAGCGAGTGCCAGGAATCTTCTGAGGGTGGGAAGGAGCTCAGGAGCTTCCTGAGGAGTCTTCTCCATCTGCTGGTCCTTGGAGCTGGGCTCTGCAGCCTGCCAGGCCTGTCCTAGCAGGCATGAGTCCTCCCTTACAGGAGAACAAGGCTCAGAAGCGTCGCTGCTGGATGTGCATTAACAGCCCCAAGTCCAAGGAGAAAATGCTCCTTTGGAAATGACCTCTGGGAAGGCTTGTAGTGCCAGCTCTGGGTCTGTGAAAGTCTCTGGATGGGTGTGTGGCCCTGGTGGGGGGGCAGGTCCTTGCCACCCACCTTCCCACCTGGGGATGCTTCACAGGAGAGGGTGCAGCATCTCTCTCCGCAGCTGAGCGCCATATGAATGTGGAGGCTCCTGTCCCCACGGCTTTGTCTGTCCTTTCACCAACATTAATTTCTTGCCTGAAGGAAAGAAAGGACGTTGTGGGGGTGAAATGTTCCCTGGGGCTTGAAAATACCAGGGGCTTGCAGGTCTGCGCCCTGCTGGAGCACCGGTCTTTGCTGAGATAACATTGTGCGCTACAGTGGGGTTTGGTTTCCTCAGAGCGTAACTCGTATTTCCATTGAGACTTGAATCTTTTGCTGATAAAGGGAGACTGAGCTCACAAGAATATAAAGTTTCCAGGAGGTAACCAGAGCACCTAACCTCCCCTTACAGGCTCCCACGGGGTCCTGCTGTGGCCACGGAGCTCAGCAAGGCAGGGAGGGCTCTGGGGATGCTCCCAGCCCCATCCCCTTCACGGAGGGCAGCAGAGGTGAATGTTCTTTCCAGGGTGGCAATGCCATATGGACAGAGACCAACAACTTCCAATCAAAGCCATTCTATGACCTCCAAACCCCAGGGGATGCCCTGTGACTGCATCACTCAAGTTTCCCAGAGAACGGGACCTGGAGGGCCCCTTTCTCCTCTGGCACACACGAACAGCTCTCAGGTGAGTTTTACTATGAAAATGCCTTCCTTTTATCTGATATCCTTTCTTAATATAATCTTTTAACCTATGCCCTACACTACAATGTGATGTAAAAGATAGATGGTATCTGTTTCTGTTGTGCTAATATTTTTTTTCTATCAGATATTAGTTATTAAACCACGCTGCTTTTGCAATGCAGAGGCATTATTGCAGATGGGTGACCAGGCCCAAGGATTCCAAACGTCTAGGTAATTAGAAAGGAAAATGGTTCCAAATAGAACTGAAGGCACAAGGCGGGGAGTTCAATCNAATATAATCTTTTAACCTATGCCCTACACTACAATGTGATGTAAAAGATAGATGGTATCTGATTCTGTTGTGCTAATATTTTTTTTCTATCAGATATTAGTTATTAAACCACGCTGCTTTTGCAATGCAGAGGCATTATTGCAGATGGGTGACCAGGCCCAAGGATTCCAAACGTCTAGGTAATTAGAAAGGAAAATGGTTCCAAATAGAACTGAAGGCACAAGGCGGGGAGTTAAATCAGACCTCAAAGCCCATCCAGTCCCACCCCTGCCATGGGCAGGAACACCTCCCACTGGATCAGGGGCTCCCAGCCCCATCCAACCTGGCCTTGAACCCCTCCAGGGATGGAGCAGCCACCCCTGCTCTGGGCAACCTGGGCCAGGCCCTCCCCACCCTCACAGCAAAATGTTTATTCTCAACACCTGGCACAGAGGATGCGTTTTTCTCTTGTGGAAATCCCTTCCTTTTGGAATAAGCAATGCTCCCCCTCTCACACATGTGCAGCAGGTGAGATGCTGGAATGAGGCTGCTCAGAGGCAGACAAAGGGATTGCTAATATTTGACTTGAGCTGTTCACTTGACTTTCGAAGCAAAATTGCCCCAGTGGCCTGTTTTTTTTTTTTTTTAAGATTCATGCAGATCCAGGGGAAAAAGAAAAACAACAGAGGGCAAGTCTCTCCCTCAACTTGTGCAATTAGGGAGGTTTTATTCCGAGCCTGGGTAATGTGGGGCCATCTGTATTGGCTCCAGCAGGTCCCATTCCCCAGCTCCTGTGCTTAATTGCAGTTCCATTGGCAATTTGAGCAGTGCTGCATGTGTTTCAAATGAACTCTCCACTTTGGGCTGCTTTTACTGATCACCTTGGTGCGATTGGCAATTAAAGCCCTTTGCAGCCCAGGGAGAATTATTGTCTGTTTTTCAGCTTGTGTCTCCCTCCTCTAGCTTGCTCTGCCTTTGGCATTTCCTAATATTCCCTCAGTTCCTTATCTATTGCAAAAGCCCCGCCGTGGAGCCGTTTGTCTCTTCCCTTGATGAGAACCATGCCTTTTGGGAGACCATCTGGGTTTTTCGGAGGGTCTGCAGCGAGCAGGACAGTCTGCAGCCTTGAAGCAGATCTGCCTTGGATTTTAGGTGCTTGTGGGGGATAAAGGAGGAGGCAAGGGAAAAAAAAATAGATTAAAAGAGCAAAGGAGGGTGAACTTAGCCCAGTGGTAAATCCATCCCTGAAGCTGTGGTGCAACCAGGAAATGATCTCTTAACACCGTGCACCTGCATCCCTGGGAAGAGCATCCAAAAGGGGCCCAAGCCCGCGGCAGGCGCTGGAGGAATGGCGCTTGTGAGTCCAACTGCAAGGGGTTTTTAAGACTCCTTGGCCAGCTTCAGTCCTTGCTCGGCTTCTGGTTCCTGCCTCCTTGTGCCTCTGCCAGATGCACTCTTTCTTTCCCTTATCCTACAGTAAATGAATCCAGCGCTGTTGAAAAGTATCGAGGCTGCAGCTCTGGAAGCCGGGGGCTAGCCGAGTGCCAGGATGCTGACAGCATCTCAGTGCCCCGAACAAAAGGACTCGTGTTTTTAATGCCCAGCGAAAGGCTGGCAGCTGCAGAGAGTGATGCTGCTGACGGGTTTTTAGCCGCCACATCTGGTCTGGAACCATCAAACCTGGGGGCTCGCAACTTTCCAGCTACCCCATGCCAAAGCTCCTCGTCAGAAATAAGCACTTTTTCATCTGTGCACGCTTATCTGGAGCCTGGGATGGCTGCACCCAGCCCCGGCACGGAGCCTCCCTGGCTTAACCCCACACGGCTGAGATGGAGGAACATCAACAGGACCGAAACCAGAGCAGGAGGGAAATCTCCTGCCCAGCCAGGAATCCAGTTGGGTTGCTGGGAGGCGGGGTGGGTGTCAGCATCTGTGCGCTTATTAAATCCTGACTGAGGTTGATGGCGCATCTAGCCAAGGAGCCTCCTGAAGCACAGGTCTTACTAGATCTGCTGACTCTTCCACTCAGGAGTGACACACATGAAAGCATCCTTAAAGATCCAGAGCTGAGGGTTTCCCTGACCTTGGAGTGTCTGATGTGACTTGAAAAGCTGCGAAGTTTGAAGTAAAATCACAATGGAAAGACAATGATTCCTGGTAAAGCAGCTTCATCCATTCAGAGATAAACCCCGGCTCTCTTCTAATCACACCTTTGCAGGGAATTCACCTCTTTACAAGAGGCAGCGTCTGTACGAAGCGGGGCCTGACCTTGCTCCCAGTACATCAGATGCTTGAAGGATGCAACCGCATTCATAGAATCATAGAATCACCAGGTTGGAAGAGACCCACCGGATCATCGAGTCCAACCATTCAAGCCAGCGTCCTGCCCCAGCTCCATGCTGTAAGTGCAGGGTCGGGTCAGCATTCCCCACTTCATCGCGCTCACCTCCCCACCCTACAGATGCGGAGGAAGAAAGGGGTCAGAGTGCCTTTGGCAACAGAGACCTAAAGCTTGGAAAAGCCTGAAAGAAATTGCCTGCAGCTGCTGCCGGAGCATGCTAAAACCCAAGCCATGACAGTACTTTTTTGGATTGCAGTGGGATGGGAGAGAGGTGTTTTCTCCAGGCTCGCTTCCCTCTGCCCCGCAGGGGGTTATAACAAGGCGATTGTGGGATTTAAGACCATGATGGTGGGATTAGGCGTTCCTCAGCCGAGACGGTTCCACATTCTTTCCCCCTGATTTGCCACTCGGTGCTCTCATTCTCCCGACCAGAAACCGGCTCGCTCAGCTCCCTTCCAGTTACGGCACTGGAAAAGTTTACAGCCCAGCCTCAGCCCAGCATCCCTTCCTCGTGTATGCGCCTTGATTTAATGCTTTGATTTGGAAGTTAGTTTTTACAATAAGAGAAAGATGGCCCTTGCCAAAAAAAGCAGTTTCATAAAATGCTGAACATGACTTGCATTCTGTAATTGCAAACCTGAGAGACTTGGAGTAATTGACATTTTGGATGTATTGCAGAGTATCGTATTTAATCTTGAAAAGCAGGTTCCAGGCAAAGGAGGCAACTGCCAAGCCAAACTCAGACTCCTCGCCGGGCTCCTACCATAACTCATTTTCAAATCCATTCAGCACAGTCCTGAACCTAAATGTTTACGTTTTTGATTTACTAAGATAACATTCCTGGGTCACTGAAACTGTTTGTCAGGGAAGGTCTCAAAGAGACAGCAGGGATTTGTGATGCGCTGGCTCGAGCCGGGGGGATGCGAGAGGTATACTGGCACTTTCTGATGCTTCGTGGAGATTCGTGTCTGTCTCCTGTGATCCAGGGCATGGCAGCGAGATATTGACATCTCCCCATAGTTCTTGGTGCCTGTTTGGGTGATACAAGAGTAAAAGTGCACCCTGTTTTGGAGAACAGGCCCTATGAGGAATGGCTGAGAGAGCTGGGGGTGTTTATCCTGGAGAAGAGGAGGCTGAAGGGAGAGCTCATTGCTCTCTGCAACTACCTGAGAGGAGGTTGTGGAGAGGAGGGAGCTGGGCTCTTCTCCCAAGGGACAGGGGACAGGACAAGAGGGAATGACCTCAAGCTCCACCAGGGGAGNGGTTCTATGATTCAGTTTGGTAGAGATGATGCTCGAAGCTCAGTGTTGGAAATTCAAGTGTTGTGGAGAGGCCGCCCCAGAGTGATGGGTTCCTCGCTGCCAGGATCTCCTTTCGTGAGCATCTGAAATGTCATGGATGTGGGACCGGATGCAAATCAAATTTCAGAGAGGCGTGACTCTGGTGCGTGTGTAATTTTATAAACACGTGGGATGTGCCTGCTGCTCAGCGAGTGCATCTAAAGCTGGAGCCATGCGGCAGAGACGAGCCAAACTTTCAAGCTAACCCACAGCTTCGACATCTCCTTTGTCTATGAGAGCAGCTTCTGTAAAGTGTCTGTCCCACATTATCGTGGTTTACAGCCTGGCTATAAACATTTGCTTCTGTTTGAAATGCAACAAATACAAGCGGAAATCTGCTCTCTGCGTCCTGCTCAAAGATACCAGTTGAAGTTGTTAAAAGGCCAGCCCTCTTCTTGCAAATAGAGTGTTTACATTGCCACGGATTTCAGCAGAGCAAATACTAATTTACAATGGTGCAAATGAAAAGAAAGCAGAAAATCCAGGAATGTAAGGGGAAATTACACACTCCTGACCATGGAAATGAAGATGCAGGCCTGGCACCGCAGCTCTTAAAAGCTGCATTTATGCCTGGCCAGGTTTGGAGTCTGTGACTGATGCTGAATAAGGCCAGAGGTTTGAACTGGAAGTATCAAAGGTCTCCTAACAGGGCTGCTGGGACTATAAGTTACTTCTCATGAGTGAAGCAACCAGCATCGTGGAATCATTAATGTTGCAAAGACCTCTAAGCTCGTCCAAGCCAACCATCAGCCCAACCCCACCGTTCAGACTAAACTCTGCACCGAAATGCCACAGCCACATGGTGTTTGAACCCCTCCAGGGATGGGGACCCCACCACTGCCCTGGGCAGCCTCTTCTAGGGCTTCACCACTCTTTCAGTAAAAAAATATTTCCCAATATCCAATTTAAACCTCCTCTGGCACAACTTGAGGCTGTTTCCTCTCATCCTACCACCTGTTGCTTGGGAGAAGAGGCCAACACTCACCTCACCACAACCTCCTTTCAGGCCATTGTAGAGAGCTATAAGGTTGCCCCTCAGTCTCCTCTTATTCACTCTGAACTATCACAGTTCCCTGAGCTTCTCATCGCAAGACTTGCTCTCCAACCCCTTCCCCAGCTTTTTTATCTTCCTCTGGATGCGCTTCAACCCCTCAATATCCTTCTTGTAATGAGGGGCCAAAACTGAACCCAGGATTTGGGATGTGACCTCCCCAGTGCTGAGTCCAGGCGGATAACCCCTTCCCTGACCCTACTGGCTGCTTTGCCAGCCTTGCTTGTTAAATATGTTGTAGCTGTTCCCAGGATTCAGACAAGACGAGGACGTGCTCTCAGCTCGAGCTGGGAATGCTGCCCTTCACCTAGAAGGGTACAAGGCGAAGGAGCATCCCTACCCCTCCTCTGGGAAGGATTTTCCAGCAGGGCTGCCAGCCCAGTTTGGGGATGATGTGGGGGTCAAAGCTGGCACCGAGTGGGAAGGAGTTATTATTTGCCCAGCTGCACATCTTTATTCATAAACATGCCTATTGTTCTTAACATTTTGCATATTCCATTGTGGGGAACGGGGTGGGGAGGGGGCGAAGCAATCGCCACGTCTCGGGGAGCTGGGCTGCTCTTTGATTTTGGCGGCGGCAGTGGGAGCCCGTGGCTGTTGGGATGTTCACATCTGTTCCTGATTTGTGGACAATGGAGCACCATCCACCCGCTGCACATGGCCGAGCTGTGACAATTTGACAGCCTGCCCAGGAATTCAGACCGAACCGTTACTATCCAAAGCCATCAACGTCGTCTGATCCAACATTAGAAGCAGGGGGAGGAATCGTAATTTCAAAGGGAGGGAGAAGTTGCCTTTGTTGGCACTTGTGCTGAGTGGCATTAGAGCCTCCTTTCATCTGGTGATGGGGGCTGTTTGGGAGCAGGAGCAGCAGGAGGTGCCAGGCTTCAAGTGGGGCAGGGTGCTGGTCTCGATGTTCCAATCTTCCTCTGTCCACTGCTCCTGCCTGGCCTTTAAATCCCTCAGCCCTGGAGAAACCACAGCCCTGTGGGCAGCTCTGCCAAGCCCTGCGTGTTGCCTGTGGCTAGGAGGGAGTGAGAGGTGCTCCTCCTCCTCCTCAGGTGCCCTGTGCTCTGGGGTTGGGGCTCAAGCACCCTGGGGTGCTGGCGTGGGAAAGGCTGCAGGCAGAATCTACTTCATCCTCTCCAGCTCATTCTGGAGACAACATCTGCTGTCTGCTTTCTACTGTTCTGCAGGATAATTTGATAGGAATGGTTGGACTCAATGATCCGGTGGGTCTCTTCCAACCTGGTGATTCTATGATTCTATAATGTTCTCCATCTATCCTAGATCACAACCATGCACAGGAGCAATGCGGCGCAGCACGCTCTGCCCAGGCAGCAGCTCCTGAGATGGGTCAGTGACCCCTCAGCTCCTCCTTGAGCTGTGCCATTTGCCTCCATCTGCACCACATCCCGCTCACCTGTTCCTCTTACAGACCATCCTGGCTTCTTGCAGCCTGGAGGAGGGAGCACCTGGACGAGAGGCAGGCCGAGAAGGAGGCACCTCTTCTCCATGAAGATGCTCCAAGGCTGCCCTCTCACTCTGCGGCGCACGCGCTGCATTGTTTCGCTTCCACTGGTGCAGCAAATGGGTATAAGTAGGTCTGAGCAAGACTGACAAAAAGAGAAGGACCTAAATTACATTACCTTGCACACCAGCTCTGGGCCTGACCTTGGGGATTAATTAGATAAACAACCATCTCGTACCTTACCTTATATAAATGTACAAGCAAGGCACCATTAAGGATTACATTGTCACTAACCTAAGCCCTTAGTGATTTAATTAGACAATTAGAGGGTGCTTGGGAATGCTCTTGTAGTAACCAGAGATATTAACACCATTTGTATTTATATTTAATAGCGTTGCAGAAGGGATTTTAATTATTCTGAGTCTCGTCTTCAAACTTCCAAAGAGGAAATTCTCTCCTGGCTTGAGCAGTCTCGCAGGTGCTGTCGCAAGCGCCGTGTTGGGCAGGTCCCAGGGCCAAACCCCTTTTCCTTTGTAACCGTGTGGCTCCTCGGCAGGTGGTTTGTTTGTTGAGATGGCACGGAGCGTGCTGATCCCATGGGTCACTGCAGGAGGAGCAGGAACCAGCCCTGGGTTAGCTGGCATCCGAGCACTGTTAAGTAACGAATCGTGTCCCCGAGGTAATGACTGCACAGACAGAAAGGTTTGTGCGATGGTGCTTAGGATGGGAAAATCAATGGCACGTTCAATAGTTGTACATGGAAGAGTGATCGGTGCCTTCCCCTCTCCTTGGCGTGCTGTAAAAGAGCAGGATGTTTATTGGAACTGTAAGTGAGGTGTTCGATAGAGCCTCTGACAGGTAAAACAAACCCTGTCCTCACCTGGGTCCCCTGCAGCATCCAAATCACCCGTGGCTGTGCAGCAGCTTAGCAATTTCAAATAGAATCAGGCAACGAGGGAGAGCCTTCGACCCGCATCACCTGCAGCCCTGATGAGGGTATGAACTGGAATCTCTGCTGGAGGAAAGCCTTTGTCTCAGTGCCAGGTACCTCTCAGACCCTTCTTCATCAATACCAGCCAAGCACCCTCTCCTCCTGCTTTCCCAAAGATGCCGTTCTTGCAATCTTGCTGCCAATAATTGTATTTCCACTGTATTACAGCCCCAGTAACACAATTAAGCCTAAATAATATAGATGAAGCGGGGAGTAATTTGATTTGCTAACTAATGTTTGAGTCAAGTGGATTTTCCCCCCCTTGTTTTCATGAATCCGCAGTTGGCTAAACCCACCCCCACTCCTCCACTCCCTGTTCTTTAATGAAGTGGTGATTCATCAGAAAGATGGATCCAGATGGCTGGAAAAGGAGAGGATGATTGATTCATAGAATCATGGAATGGTTTGGGTTGGAAGGGACCTCAAAGCCCATCCAGTTCCATGGGCAGAGACACCTCCCACTGGATCAGGGGCTCCAAGTCCCATCCAACCTGGCCTTGAACCCCTCCAGGGATGAGGCAACCTGGGCCAGGGCTCTCCACCCTCATCATGAAGAATTTCTTCCTAATGTCTTGTCTAAATCTTCCCTCTTCCAATTTAACACCATTCCCCCTCATCCTATCACTCCATGTCCTTGTAAAAAGTCCCTCCCCAGCTTTCTCGTAGCTCCCATTTGCTTTGGTTTTATGTGGAAGGGGCGGGATCCTCCTGGGAGCTCCATCTGAGGCAGCGAACGGGATGTCCTCGGCTAATCAAAGACAATGAGGGAAAGTGGAGTCAATGATCCATTCAATGAAAGCATAAGGCAAATGATACATTGAGCCACTCCAGAAAATGGGGCTTTGACAGCAGAGTAGTGCAGGATCCATCTGGCCAGAGACAAGGCTGGCAGTGCCAGCCCGCAGGACGGGCACCTCTGCGATGGGATGTGAACTTCTAGAGGCTTCCAACATGCCTCATCCTCTGCATGGGGCCACGTTCCACAGATATTGGAATTAGAGGGCAGAGAGGCATTGTTGGCCTCTAAATATATGAAAAATTCTTCTAGGGAGCCTAAAGAGTACATGTTTGTGTGTGACCTGTTTTTCCAGGAGCTGATTAACTGGATACAAGCTCGGGGAGCTGATAGTGAGGGATATTGCACATAGTTATGCAGGGTCAGGGCTTTGGCATGTTTTTTTACTCTTTTCTATTTGCAAAGGGCAAAACTATGAGAGCAGAGCTTGAAAAACCTGTGTAAATAAGAAATAAGAAAGGAAAAATAAAACTGCAGCGAGCAGCTTCCTCTCCTGTGCTCTGCTCTGCCTTTTTTAGGCAAATCTTCTGCTCACCCTCCCAACCTCCAAGCTCGCCCTGCGTCTGAGTGTCCCAGCGAGCCAGGAACCAGTTCACGCTCAGTCTGCTGGGTGGGGATGATCCAATTTCCATGGCACGGGGGATCCCTTTGTCAAAGTAATCTGCAGCCCCCGCCAGGCTGTGCCAACTTAGAGCAGCGCTGTTGAGAAGGCTACAGGGAGATAGCTTGCAAATCCTCTTTATTCCTTGTTTACTAAAAGATGCTAAGGTTTGGTTTTGAAAGAAAAAAAAAACCAAACAAAAAAGCCAACTGTATATGGCCTTGGGAGGATGCACCAAGTCCAGAGCCCTGCCTGCTCTGGGCAGTGACCTGTATTATTTGGAAGAGCTGCTGCTCACCATGTCCTCCTGCACAGATGCGCTCTGAACAGCTGCAAGCAGAGGCAGGGAGGGATCTGGAGCTGCCATCGGTGGTGAGAGGATGGCAGAGGAAATGCCAGGATGCTTTATTCAAAGTAGATGCGCTTTCCAGGCTGCCAGACAAGGAAGGAAATTGGAAAAGCAGCGTCTTTCATGTGGGTTTTGGACTTTGTTGCAAGGAGTCAGGCTGAGATTAACTGTCCTGTTGGAAAAGGGCCATGGGAGCAGCCTCCTGCCGGATGCCTGAGCTCCCCTGCCGAGGGGCCTGGCTGGAGCCTGTGGGCAGGGAGGCAGAAGCAGGGTGCTCAGGGATGTTTTGCAGTGCTCCCAGTGCCCCTGGATGGGTTGGTGTGCATGCAGGGCTCCCTCTGCCAGATCTGCTTTTCCTCATCCTTCTGCCCTCGATCAGACCCTGAGCCTAGTGGGTCTAAGCTGCAAAAGCGGTTTGGGCACTCGGAAAGCATCTGGGAGTCCCAGGTGCATTAACAGCCCTGGGGGTCTCACCTGTGGCCTCTGCCTGGTGCTTGTGTCCCAGCTCACCCCACCAGTGAGGAAACCCCAGGCTCCCACAGGGGATGGATGCAGCCACCTTACCCAGGAGGACAAGAACTCAGATGTTTGTGGATGGGCTGAGCTGTTGAAGGGGCCTCCGAGCCAAAGAAAGGTCTCCAGCCCACTTCACTCTCTGGTGTAGATGCACGTGAGGGTGGTGGTGTCCAGATGAACACCTGTTTGGGATTCAAAGTGGAGCTCAGGGCTCTCCTGTCTCTTATTCCAGGTTAAAAAAAATGATGTGTATTCCCCTCATCCTACTATAACTGTGAAATGCCCCACTGCAGCACAGGGAGGGACTGAATTTCAAAGTGGGAGTGGGATGGAGAGCAGCACGTCTGCTCTTGCCTGAGGGGGAGAGATCCTGCATGGCTCCCAAGAGGGTCCTGGACATGGCTACAAAGACGGAGGGTGTTTAGCACACAGCTTGGATGATGGATAGCGAAGCAAGCGAGGAGGAAGGAGGAAAGGCTTTCTTGGTGAAATGAACGGTTCATCTACTTAGCAGGCGGTGCCAAGGCACAGAACCCTTGGTTTGTGCTTTGTGTTTGTGGCCAGCGCCGGGAACTCGAGCTCCTGCTGAGCCAAACCTCCAGTTGATCACCACGGAGCACTCAACGCCATCTCACCCAAAGATGCTCACGGTGTGTTCGGCAAGGGTGCCAACTGACAAAGTGCCAGTCTGAGCAAACACCAGCTCTTCTGAACACACTTCAGCGATTCTCTGTGTGAGGCTGCTGGATGGGAGCTTGGAGAACACGAGCTCATTGCAAACATTGACCTAGATGGTTGCAGTGGGATTACAGCCCTGCAGCACGGAGGCAGAAACTGGCTGGTTCTATTTGCACAAGCACTGATATTAATTCTCTCTCTTCTCCCTCCAGGCTGGAGCTGCTCTTTTCTTCCCAGCAGTTGCTCCTGGTGTTTTGTAGCTGGCTGCTGGCCTGAAGTCTCAGGTGGCTGCACAATCCTCACCTGCAGAGCCCGGTGCCCCACGCAGCAGTGCCAGGCTTGGAAGGTTTCCGAAGGAGCAAAGCCCTGCGGCCCTGCAGCTGGGGACCACACAGTGACAGCGCTGGGGGACATGGGGAAAACCCTCACCAGCTCAATGTCACCACTGAACCGCCTTCGTCCTGCTGGTGAGTCAGCAAGTGTGATGGGAGCTGTGGGACAGGGCGTCGTGGGGCTGTCCAGGGCTCAGTGACGTGATGGTTGAAAGACCCACCATCCCCTAGTCCTCTCCCATCATCTGCAGAAGGTGTGAGTGATGCGATGGCCAAACCCCTGTGTGGTTCCCCAGCCCCTGTAGCTCCTGTCTAGGGGCCCCAGGTGCTATTGGGTGACTGTGGAGCTACCTTCACACTGCCCTCCAAACGCAGGGGCTGGAGGGACCAGCAGGATTTGTCTTCCCCTGAAGCTTTGTCCTCCAAACAGAAACAAACCTCTCCCTCATGGCAGCCTCTGTCCCTCCCATCTTTCTCTTGGCAGCTAAGTTGTTAATAAGCTTCTTTTTGCTATGATTCCATCTAAATTACTATTTTAAAACAACTACAGATGTGCTAAATTGGCTCAGCATAATAGGATGAGATGGAGAATAAAGGTTCCCCCAGTGGGCTGTCGCCAGCACAGGTAATTTATTACCTGGGTGGCTAATTATACGCTTCTCAGCTTTCTAGGGTGAAAACATCTTGATATTTCCTAGTTAAGGAGCCCTGACACAAGTGAAATGACCAGACATGTGAATAGGAAACATGGTGATTAAGTACCTGAGAGATGAGGAATGCGAAGGAAAAGGCATTCTGCAGCCAGAAAAAATGAACTGTGTGATTTCCCCCAGCACCTTGGGGGAGCGGGGAAGGGCTGGCCCTCTCCTGACTCCAGCCAATTCAGGCACTTCGTGCATGGAGACTGCAGCTAACTGAATTCCAAGCTGGGGGAAAAAAAAAAAATCCCCTCCTGTAAATGAGAGAATAAATTGTTTCATGAGTTCTGCATATGCGCTAGTGAGCTTCGGGGGCTGGGGACGATGGGAAGGAGAGAGCCCTGGAGTCCTCCCTTCTGCTCTGCGCTGGCTGCTCCCCATCTCGCCATGCAGCCCCCAGCCCCACAGATGGATGCTGCTCCACCCCATGGGGCTCTGCTCTGCTCCATCCTCTGCATGTCCTGGGAGACCTCCATCACCTTGTGACCCTGCTACCTCTAAGGAACCCCCACTCCTGATCTGAGAAGTGTAGGTAAGAAACACTCATCCTCTCCTTCGTTATTTACTTGATAAAATGTAATGTTTGCTTAGTTAATGTGCTTGGGACAAGGTATCTTCTGGAACGCACAGTCTGTCGAACACGGCAAAATGGACCAGTTTTCACAGCACTAAAAATCGATGGCGTGAGGCAAATCCCATCTAGAAGAAAAAGATGCCTCATTGAACCACTCGGGTCAGCCCAGGGCCTCCAGCCACATCAGAGGAACCAGGCAGCCCTGGGTTGTTTGTGGAGGATTCACAACAAAAAGGAGAAATAAAACCTTGGCAAAAGTTACTTTTTCCCCTGGAGAAGATGGGGTGGTCGGCTGGGTAGGGGCTCCGTGGGTTCGGGTTTGCTGCCTGCTGGGTGGCCCATTGCTTGTGCTGGTTTCCCAGCTGCTTGTGGTGCAGCTGGTGGTGGCCTGACCAGGTCCAACGGCTGGTGGGAAGGGGCTGAGGTCTGCCTGAGCTTTCATCTTCCCATGAGGCCATAAAATGATCTCACCTAAAATGAGATCCAGACTTCGAGACATTTGGATGCTGTTTCAAGCACTCAAATCTTCCCTGTCCAGCATGTACCTGGAGGTGTTTCCCATCCCGTTTGCATGATGCCCCTGCTCATGGAAGGGAACTGTCCTAGGGTCAGCACAGCCCCCAAGGGACAAGCTCAACTGCAAACCTGAGCAGATGCTTCTTGTGAAAGTCATGTGAGATCCGCAGAGCTCTTCCATCTTAATAACAGTGGCAAGGATGGAGGTGGCACTGCCTGAGAAGGGTTCTGTGCTCATCCTCAGCTCTCTGCAGGGGTGGGAAAGCAATAGCAGGTTTTTTTTTCCAGTGGTCCCCTCTGTCTCACTGGAGATGGATGAAGTGGCAGCAGCGCCCGAGACATGGATCCCAGCAGCTGTGACCTCATCCCCCTGTGGCTCTGGTCAAGCTTTTCCAGAACTGGCCTGGCTTTGGCTGAGCTGTAGGGCTGTGGTGAGGTGCGGTTTGCCCTGCCCCACAGCCCTAACCGGGGTGGCGAAGAGGAGGTGTCTGGGAAGGCAGAGTGTTCAAGATAAAGGGAGAGCCAGAAAACAAGGTGTTTGTTGTATGAAAGGGGCCTCATTCTCATGGATGAAAGGGAAAGATGTGTACGCATGTCTCTGGACTCCGCAGCATCTCCCAGAGCTCTGGTTTTATGCTTCTTTATCCTTCAACTTCTTCCTTAATGAGAAATTAATTAGCCTTGTAGTTCCTGCCTGGGAACTTGTAAACATGCAGCAGTGGTACCCGTCACTCCCGCCCCGTCCCATCCCACCCCCTTCCCTGCGGTGCAGTCCAAGATATCTGACAAAAACACTCGAGAATAAAGCTGCCGGGCTAATTCAGGGAATTATCAGGAAGCCTGTAGCAGAGCTGAGATAATAGACCTTAAATAGCAGCCTGATTGCGCTTCCTCCAGAGGCTTCGTAGGCTGCCTCCCACCCTGGAGCAGATGGAGAGGGGCTGGGGGCTCCAGGGCCACGAACTGGCCTAGGTGGGGATGTCCTGATGGGGAGGTTGGGTGTCCCTTGGGGGGACAGTGCTGCTGGCTCCCTCGCTTTGCATTTGGAAACAGGAAAAACAAAGGAAAAGCAAAGCTGGCTGAGGCGCCTGCGCTGTGATAGCCTTGCTGCCATGTCCTCCTGCACATCACCTTGGCCACGGGTCAGCCTGTGCTTGAAGCATCTCCTGGGCTGTGCAGAATCAGCTCTAGGACGATGCTGCAGTGTCAGCTTCTTAATCAGACTCGAGGTTCTTGGGGGAATTCATCTTAAAATCAGATGCCACAAGGTAGACCTCAGCTAAAAACATCTACATTTTTAGCAAGCAGAGGTGCTGAGGGACATGGTTTAGTGTTTGATAGGAATGGTTGGACTCGATGATCCGGTGGGTCTCTTCCAACCTGGTGATTCTATGATTCTATGATTCTATGGTCAGCAAGAGCCAGGAGGGGGAGGTCTGCTGCCCCTCATGAAGCCCAGCATCCCAGCTTCAAAAGCATTTATGGGGGCTGCTCCAGTGTTCTGTATCTTCCTCTCAGGTCCTCACAGAGCAGAGGCTTCTCCAGCTTCCCCAGACACCTCTAACCTGCAGGGTTGGTCCAATCCTGCTGCAGCACAGACCTGCTAGGACACGGCATCTCCATGTGCCAGGGCTGAGCATCACTAGAAATGCAGCCCTGATAAAGAGCTAAACCTGAAAAAAGAGGTGTGCTCCAAGGGCAGCACAAGAGAGGGTTAAAAGGGTGGAAAGAAGGCTGAGAAAGAGGGTTCTACCCCATGAACCACATTGTCCTGGGACAAGCAGCAGACCTTGGGCTGGGATGTTGGTTCACAGCAGAGGAGTTTCCTACCTCGAAGGACAGGCAGTTTCTGCAGAAAGGAGGTTCGCTGGCAAGGGCAATCTGATGTAAACATCAAGCCTTTCTCCTCTGATGCTCAGAGGATGGGACCAAAAGAACTACTGGTTTTACTCACATCCTCATGGAGGAAATGTGCTCTTCCAAGTACAACTTGCAGCTACTTCAGAAATGAGTCATTACTTTGTACATAAGCTAAACACTGGAGCATAATCATAAATAANAGCCAAGAGCTGGTTCAAGTGCTCAAACTCATCAATTTTTTTTTTTCTTTTAGCTCAGGATGATTCCCGGTGGATCAGTTCTCCAGCCTGACTCACATGGGACATTGGGACAAGCAGCTGGGACTGCGGTGCCACCATAGCACAGCTGAGAGAGTCCGTAAGGAGCTGCCCTGGCTCTGCTGCTCAAAGCACCGCAGCCGCCTGCCCCGGGCTTCCCTGGCTTTGGGAATTGCCCCTGGAACCACTTGTGTGTACAGAGAGTGGGTGAGAAAGTGCCTCAAGCTCCCCTACCCTCTTCCTCGGCACCAAAGGGAGTGAGATTTGGATTGCCCCAAAGATCACAAGCCCTTCCTGCCTGATCTCTCATGAGCACTAGGGGCCGGATGGATTTTGCGTTTCAGGTTGGAGCTGGCGTGGAGATGACTGACCGGTCACAAAGTGTATTTAGCACAGAGCTCAGTGCCCACCCAGCTGTCCCCATCCAAGCCCTGAGGCAGCAATGACACTGTGGGATGTGGCACGTCACAGCTCCCAGCGCTTGGGCTCTGGAGGAACTCGCTGGCCACATCCCTACTGCATTGTTACCGCTGGAGGAATCGGAATATTTTGGCTCCTAATCTGCCCCCAGCCACCCCCGGCTCCTGGGTGTCTGGCCTTGGCTGCAAAGCTCCTGGTTAACAGCAGCTCTGGAAGGCTCCTGAGTGAGGAGGTCAGCGCAGGCATCTGGGGTCACTTCAGGCTTACCCTGCTCTTCATTTAGGCAAGAAAAAATAGAGCTGCCTCTCTCTCCCCCTGGGGTCTGAGGAGGCAGGGGCAGGGAAGAGGGGGCTGAGCAGGGCTGAGAATAGCTGGCGTCTTTTTGCAGGATGGGATGTGTCCCATTCCACCATAGGATTCACAGGTCTGGGATGAGGCTATGTGGCTGGAAAGAGCAAGGTTGTGACATGGGGACTCTCAGTGCATCCCGGTTCATGAGCTGGGGAGGCAGCTGGGGTCCCTGCTCCACAACAGGGTCAGAAAGGTCCCTGCTGTGGGATACGTACGTTCCATGCTGCACACCTACCCTCTTGTCTTCTATTGTTTCACAGATACTTCATTTTAGCAGCAGCAAGGGCCAGTTTAGCCTGGGAGGCAGAAGGTAACTTCATCCAGGACCCCCCTAAATCCTTGTATTTGCTGCTGTGTGTGCTGTTTCCCATGCCACACTCCAAACCACGGAGCACTATTCACCTCTTCCCCAAAGCTGAGCCCATTGAGACTGGATCCTCCCTGCAATTTCCACTCCGCCAAGAAACCTCAGAGCCCTTGGTGCACCATGGCCCAAATCTCATTCTTAAGTTAAATACCTGCAGTTGCCTGTTTTGGCAGAGCTTGGCTGCCAGACCTGCTCTCCACAAAACCAGGCTGGAACATGTAAAACAGGAACGTTAACTATTTTTCCAGCTGTCTGCAGCTCAGGACTGTGAAACACACACTAACGCTACACCTCCTCCCTTTGCCAAGGAGATGCCAGTGACATTAGGATTAGGGGTTTTTTAAAAAGATGATTTCTAAAAATTGGAGGAAATTCCTGAGAGTGGTGATTCTTCTAAACGAGCTTGTGTCCGTGGCTGTTGGCCAAGACCAGGCTCCACCAGCTTACCCCAAGCTGGGTGGCTGTCACTCCATCCCAAAGTTGAGAGTGACTTTTCCCACTAGCAGCTCCATCTCTGGGGCTATGGAGGTGAAACATCTCCAGGTCCTGGACTCGCAGCCTGGCTTCCCATCTGCTGGAGAACGTTGTGCCTTGCAGCAGCACTGCAGATGTCCAGTGATCCCAAAAGCAGTTGGCACCAGCCAGGAGCTGGACTCTGCTTCGGGTGGGAAGGCTGGTTAGCCGCCTGGCCAGTGTGAAATCAATTTGGGTCCATCTTTGAACCTGATTCCTCTCTAAGCCTGCTTTGGCTCTATTGGTTTGGAATAGACCCCATCCTAAAGGGAGAAGCAGGCAAAGCAGACTAAACATCAAATATTAAATAGCCAGTGCTAATATGACAGCGTTAAATGCAATCTCTTTTCTGCCTCCGAGCAGCTGGAAGCCGGGCTGCACATCCACCCCTGCATCCCGGTGCTACCGAAAGCGAAGTCAGGCTGCACGTGTGTAGATCAAATTGCTGGAACGAAGAAGAATCCCAGTTTCCTGCTGCCAATCTTTCTGGCATTCGATCTTCTGCGCCTGCTTTTAGCGGAGGTAGGAGGAGACGATGCGCTTTCCCCTTCGGAGGCGTGGGCAGAGGGGAGCGTGGGGCTGCTCAGGTGCTCAGCAGAGGTTGGCAGGGAGGCTACTCCTCAGATCCTGCTGGAAAGTTAAAGGAATCTTCCTTTGTTTTTCAGGATGAAACCAAGAGGCTTTGAAGTCCTGGGAGGGATCTGCTGGCCAGGCCAAGTATTCTCTCCTCTCTCTCTCTCCCAGAATTTCAAAGCTGCGGTGTTGGGATAAATCCAAGCAGAGGGCTCCTGTGCGCCACGGCGAAGCGGAGCAGAGGCCAAGTGCCCTGGCTCAGGCTCCTGCTTTGTCCAGCTGGGCTGGGATCACAGGGACCAGGAGGCTGTGGTGGATGAAAAGCAATATGAAAGGGAAAACCTCAGCTCTACCCCTGTTTGCTCCCCAGCTTGCGCTGTGCTTCAGCCATAGAATCAGAGAATCACAGAATGGGTTGGGTTGGAAGGGACCTTAAAGATCATCCAGTTCCAACCCCCCTGCTGTGGGCTGGGGCACTTACATCTCAGCTGTCCCTGGTACTTCTCTGCAGATGAAATCTCAGGAGAAACCAGGCAAACATCAGTGCCCAAGGATCCCCCATGGATTTGCTCTCGCAGCGGGCAGCAAAGGAACAAGAGACACCCGACCGCATCCCTGAGCAGGATCCCCCATCACGTTGTCAGCGGGCACTTGCATTCGTGGCACAGAGTGGCCCAGGGTCCTTCTCTTTATCTGCCAGCCTCCTCCTCTTTCCTTGAGCCACTTCTTTATCACATTTCGAGCATACCTTCCACTTGACTTAACACTAACATATGTACAGTCGACATTTCAGTAATGCCTTACAAATTAGCTCGGGCTGATTGAGAGATTATCTCAGCCTCTTCTTCTCCCCATCCCTGACCCCCCCCTCTGCACTCTGCGGGCTGAAGCAGGGGCTCCATCCTGGGGATGGGACCTGGGGCTGCTGGGATCTCCCCAACTCCTCCTCACACCTCAGTGAGTTTCTGGGAAACAACCTTTTTTTCTTCTTTGCTTTTCTCCCTAGCTTCAGGACTGGTTTGAGTGCTGCAGTGAGACATGCCCTGGCTCATCATGAAATGCATCCACCTAGGGTTTTATAGGGAACTAGCACCCTGGCTTTGTACCCAGGGCCACTGCAGAGGTGAGGAGGGATCCCCATGTCCTCCACCCCAGCAGATGGATCAGCCCATCACCAGAGACCCCCTGAGACCCACCAGACCCCTCCTCAGCCTGACTCCTGCAGATTTCTGCCTGCGCTGGGTGTTTGCAGCTCATAAACAGAGACAGGGGAAGGCAGATGGACTCTGTGGAAGGGCTTTCATGAGAAAACCTTTAGCGGTTCAAATGCGGGGTTGCCGGTTCTGCTTCCACTGTCCCAGCAGTGCAACCTTCTGGACGGAGAGGTTTAAAGTCCTCCTGGAGGCATTCCCATCATCCAACCATGTGCTATTATGGACTTCTTTGTTCTGAGCTTTCAAATTTCCTGCAGCCCTCGAGTTCCTGAACAGCAGCCACTTCATACCCGCAACGGCAGAGACTTGTTTCTGTGTCACTTAGCACCGGGGAATGCTCTGCGGGCACATTGCTGTGCAAGAGACTGTGAAAAATGAGGATGTTTTATGATGTTCCAGTGCAGAGGGGCCCTGTGCTGATCACACGGAGTTATTACGGCTGGAAAGAAGCTCTACCAGCTCACCTGCTCCATTTTATCCTCCGCATCAGGCCGGTAAACCATCCTTGTCAGATGTGTACTTAGCCTTATCCTTGAATATCTCTGGAGAAAGCAGTTCAGCAGCCTCCCTGAGCAGTGTGTTCCACTGTATGAACTCTAGTTTGAGTTATAAAGGTTTCACTAATGTTTAACTTTAATTTTCTCTACTGCAACATAACACCATTATTGCGAGTTTGAGCTCCTTGATGGCTCTTTTTCCCCTAAGCCCCCATTTAGAGGAGATGGGGAAGGAGCGAGATGAACTGACTTACAGCCCCCTTACAACACAATTCCAGCCAATTCCGTTTAATACAAGTTAAGGTAGGCAGAGTTTATGGGATCATATCAGGTTTTAAATGGTCTTAGGCAATGCTCAAATGTCCTCTTGTGAAATTAGCTGGATGGTGGAGCTGCTGCCCTGGCTGCTGCTTCCACCTGGCTTGGGGAGACGAGGGGTGGAGAGACCCCCACAGGGGGAGGGGATGCCGAGTGCAGAGGACTCATTGGCTGAGTGAAGGGGAGAGCAACGGCGGGGATAGGGGGTCTCAGCAGGGTTTGAAGGCCCTATCTCAGGGTCCTTCCTCCCTGCACCATTTCACAGCACCTCTAACCATGGGTATCCGCAATCTCTAGGCACCCAGGGACCAGGTGGAGTGGGATGCAGGGCACGAGCACACACACCCTGCCTGGAGAGCAGGGGATTTGCCAGACCCCAGCTCCCTGCCCTCCAAACCTCCCCCTGCCCCTCTGTGCAGCCCTGGCTGACCGTGGAGAAGGAGGGATGGAGCAGGCAGGGGGTGCCAGGGGCAGCAGGGCTGGTGTCGGGGCTGCATCTCCCATGAGAAGGCGTCACGCGTGTCAGACGAGCTGTGAGAGCCTGTGGGCAACAAGCATCGGTGCACAGGCCAGAGAGAGGAGGCTGGAATGTAAAAAGGAAATGAATACATGGAAATTCAAAACTCTCCCCAGATGAAAAACAGAGAGGAGGGGGGTTTTGGCAAACAGAGTTATTAAAAATATTCCTGATTTTCTTCCTTATTTCTAACATGGTGAATTGCACCGAGCTCCAGCTGCACGACTGCATCTGATGTCCTCAGAATCTGCTCCCCTTGTGGCTCCATCAGACCGTGCTGCTCAGCTGGGCACTGGCGATCCATGGGTCCTGCAGAAGGAAAGGTCTCACATCCCTTGGGGACTAAAAGGGGTTCCGCATCTATTGTCAAAGCTTCTTCCCAGCTTTTCTTTCTTCCTCACCCTGTCCTCCTGCTCACCTCCCTCCATGCTGGTAATTCTTTGCCCCTCTATTTGCTCTCAACACTGTTTTCTCTCTGGTTCCTTCAGCAGTGTGTGTGGGGGCAACTTCCCCCTTCTCCAGTCTCATGGATGTCACTGTTTCCCCCCATCTGATGGATCACGGGGAGAGCTTTGTCATCGGGCTCATCAGGAGGTGGGGAGAGCTTCAAGCCTCACAAGGCTGGGCTGCAACCACCTCCACTGGGTCTCCGTGGATGCCTGAGATGAATTCCTGCAGCAGGAATCTTTTGATTTTTGGCGCAAACCAAAAGAGAACGACCATGGGCAACACCGGCAGTGGTGGCAGGAGAAGCTGGTCCTCCCCAGGGCGAGAGGATGGGGTCACTATCCAGGGTCACCCACAGAACGTGTTCCCAGGAAACCACCTTGGGTGAGCGGTTCACTCATCCCAGTCAAGTCTTTGCTCTGGGGCTTTTCCTCACCCATCAAGTGTGTGATTTTAATTAAATTAATCATTAAACCATTAATTTTTTTTTTAACTGAGTGACTGTAGCCAGCAACTTTTATCCATTCTGGGCCCATTTGCTAGCAATTTACCTCAAGAATTTGGCAGCCGAAATTCAAGCAGCTTTGCCGGGTGCCTAAGTCGCGCCACATGCTCCCCCGTCGCCTGCAGACAAACGCGACTTGTTGAGTGAGGTTGGTAGCACCAGTATTTGTGCTTATCGACTGGAAATGTGCTTCCTAGGGATAGTCTGCAATATTTACTTAAACTGAGCAGTTTCTCCTATGGGTCCTGGCAGCAAGCACAGTTACCCACATCTTCATGGCTAACGAAGACAAAACAAGGCATGGGGCAGGGGCCACGCTGGCTGCTTGAGGACCCCAGGACAAGCAATATTTGCTTTGTGGTATTTATCCAACGTAGCTTAGAACATGTGAATTGATATTTATTTTTATTTTAAAGCATTCTGCCCCCCCAGCCTTGTAAAACTTGTGGTTCTCCCTAGGATTCGAGTTACAAACTCTTACTGTTTTGCTTTAGCCATGTTTTTTTTATAAATGTGTGGTTAGGCTATTTTTACTTTCGAAGAAGAGTTGGTTTTCTCCCCCCCTTTTTTTTTTCTGATAAATTGCAAATGGAAGAAGGAAATTTGCTCAGGCTTTCCCTGCAGACATTCCCCTTTGGGCGGAGAGTAAACATGGGGAATTTCAGTCTAAAATGCAAATGCTTTGGACATTTATGAGAGCAGGGAAACAGGGCCCAATTATGACAGCAGCTTTGTGGGTTTATAGGGGTGCTACTGGCAGTCAGTGCCGTCCCGGGGAGCCCTGGGGCCGCAGCTGTGGGGGGATTGGAGCTTGCCCAACTGCAGCAGCCTGCTGTCATTCCCCTCCTCACACCCAATCCCATAGAGGAGATGGTGAGCACCACGACCTGGAGATGCAGAGCTGGGTTTCCCCAGCAGGATCTGCTCCCATGGCTTATTTCATGTTTACTGGCTGCAAAGCCCAGGAGAGCAGCAGATCATGGACCTGTGAGCTCCTCCGGTCCCACAGAAGCAAGTTCAGAGGTGTTCTAGGGGTGATGGATGCCCAGCTGGGACACTGGTCACTCGGTCAGCGGGACAGTTTGGGCATCGCATACGGGGAGGTGGCCACAGTTCGCGGCTCGTTGCTTACAGGCTTCACTAGGCAAGAAGTTAAACATGACTTAGAATTCTCAGAGCTTGGATGGAAGGTTTTTAAAAAAATAATCTTAGTTTTCTTTTCTTTTCATAGAGTCACAGGATCATTTAGGTAGGAAAAGAACTTTAAGACCATCGAGTCCAACCTTTAACCTCACGCTGCCAACTCCACCACTAAATTATGTCTCTGAGCTCCATGTCCGCATAGATTCTGAATCTCTCCAGGGATGGGGATTCCACCACTGCCCTGGGCAGCCTCTGCCAGTGCCTGACAACCCTTAAGGTGAAGGAATTTTTCTAATAACCATCTTGGTGCTGCCCCTCGGCCAGGATGGGCAGCAGTGGCTGGGCATCTGGGAGGGCATGGGGTGGCTCTAGGAGCCTGTGTTGAGCCCTAGGATGCTGCTGGGCTCAGGAACGAGTAGGGGGGAGCTTGTGATGAGAGCTCCTCCAGGGAAATCCCTGCAGAGGCTGACAGCAGATTTGCACCATGACGAATTTACATCTCCTGCTGAGAACTCAATTTCCAGAGGAGATAATCAAACGCGACCCGGGTAACAGAGCGATATTTTTTGCAGGATGTTTTTTCTGTATTTGCTCCTCTCTCTCGGTTTCCGTTTGGCATCTTAGGCAGCTCCTGATGCTTGCGTTTCGACAAGGATCCTCAAACCACTTGTAAACGCTTCCGAGTGAGGACAAGGTGGAAACCACACCGTCTACCTCCAGTTATTAATGTGGCTTCAGGATGAAGTAGGTCAATCCCAGAGCCTGGTCCTGGGGGCTGTGGACTCCTTTACTGCCATCCCAGAGGTGTCAGAGGGAGATGGGTGGGAGAGGAGAAAGCAGGAGGGATGTGAGAGGGCAGAAATCATACAGGCATCCACCAGGCATCGGTGGAAACGCGTGGGAGTGGGGAGTATCGGCAGGTAACACCAGCAAAGCTGAGAGGGCAATTTTCTCTTTCCACCCACGGGTTCTCTTAAGCCCTCGCCTGCCAATCAGTCCCTTATTTACATGAATACTAAACCCACTTGCAGCTTCTTTAAATAAAATAAGAACACGCACCTTCCTGTAGCGAAACATATTATAGCAGTTTGTCACAGCATCATGCAGTAGGTATTAATTCCCAAATCATTTTATGACATGTTTTATCATAAGTTATTAAAGCAGGTAGCTGCATTGGGCAATCATTTGATAAACTGAGCCATAATTTAACACGCTCCTCCGTCATATTAGCGAGGAACAAGATTTATTTTCTCAGTGCAACTTTAATTATGGATATTACAAGCCGGGGATTGAGTCAGTTGAGTCCTTAAGGTTAATGATGGCTCCTGCTGAGCACCTTCAGGTAAGGCTTGGGCTCTTCCCGGTGCTGCTGACTCACCTGCGGTTGGCAGGTCTGGCTCCAGGTATGCAACGTGACCTGGAGTTTCAGGCCTTGGAAAGTCGGTTGTGTTATTCTAGTGAGATTTAGGGCATTTGTAATGCATTACTGGGGTTGGCTGGCTGCCTGGCTGAGGTCCCCTTGGGGAAGCCAAGTGGTTCTCCCTGGCCTGGAGAGGCACCAGCAGCACCGGGGACTTTCCACACTGGCAAGAGCGCATCCTGAAACCCAGACCTGACATTTGGAGACCTTACAGAAGCCTTCCAATAGAATCAGAGAATCACCAGGTTGGAAGAGACCCACTGGATCATTGAGTCCAACCATAGCTGAAGGGGCTACAGGAAAGCTGTGGAGGGACATTTTACAAGGACATAGAGTGATAGGACAAGGGGAAATGGCTTTAAATTAAAGAGGGAAAGATTTAGACTGGATATTAGGAGGAACGTCTTCANAAAGATCACAGAAGGAATTGCTGCCTGCAAGTCACTGTGTGGTAGCACTCTTGCTCCAGAGACCTGCTTCTCCCCGAGGCCAGAGTCCTTCCCTGAGCCTCAGCTCTTAGTAGTTGCTTTTAGCACTTCCACTGCAGTTGTGAATTCTCCAGGATTGCTGTGAACCAGAGGGTCCAGCGCTGCTTTCTCAAGACTCTGCTCCTCTCTCGCAGGTGGCTGTTGGAGGAGGTGGAATCCCGGGGGAATGGGCAGAGGAGCGTGGATATCTGCTCCTGCAGCCTGTAGTCCCTCGGGCAGAGCCGGCTGCAAATCCAGCCTCTCGGAGAGCTGGGATGGAGCATCAGGGAGGCAGAAAATCCTGAGGAAATGACCCAGGGGCTTCCGAAAAAACAGAACGTCTCCTCCCCTTGAGGGAGTTAATGACCCTCCTGGTGAATATCACTGTTCGGCTGGGAACTGTCAGAAATCCTCACGTTCCCCCGGCTGCTGCTGCCTTCTTGCTCTTTTTCACGTTTTTATTCTTGGCTCTGGAAATCGTCTTTTAATTTCTGCCCCTTTTTTTTTCCCATGTCTCTCCACCTCAGCCCCGTGCTTGGTCTCCCAGCTCCAGCCACTTCACGAGAACCTGGAGGATCTCGGGGCTGCCTGCAGCTCCTTGTCCATATGCTGGTGAGATGGAGAGGTGTCCACACAGCTCTTGGGTTAGGATGCAGAACTCGGGGCCTCCAACCATCCAAGGACCTTGTCCCGCTGCCATCTCCCCAGGGAATGCCCCAGATGCAGTTTGCAGCCCCGGTGCAAAGGGATGCAGGAAAGTTGTCCCTGTGGAGAGTCCGGGGATGCTGGAGAAGTGAGGAGTCAGGATGCTCCACAAGGACCACTGCAAGATCAGAGGGAAACCAGCCCGTGCTCTGCATCCCATTGTTTCCTCTCTGCTGCCTCCAGACCAAGCTTCTGACTTTCATAACCACAAATACAGGGGGAAAAACATAATAATCCCTTATTAAACAGTAAATTACTGAGCATTTTGGGGCAGAGAGGGGTATGGAGTGCAGAAAGGAAGAGACGTTTAAACACATCGGGCTGATGTCATTTCTTTTAGTCAGGAGCAGGAGAAACACAATCCTTTTCTCTTCCCCCCAGCAGAACAAAGAGGAAAGTCCCCAAGGGGAGATTAAAAAAAAAAAAGTGAAACAAAGAAACTCCCACAAAAATTGAAAGAAGAAAGAAAAGCAAAAAGGGAAGATAAAAACTCATCCCCTGGAGCGTTCCCTCCGGGTGTGTAACAGCTCCGCTCTCCCCCCACTTCCCCAGCACCCGTTGGGCTTTACAGAGCCATAAAATAAGAGTTTGTGGCATGTTCAATCGATTACTCCTCCTAATGCTCTGGGTTTGGAGACAGGTAATTTATTTCAGACTCTACATGTCTACATGCAAAAAAAACCCCTCACCCCAACCCCCTTCCTTTTCTTTCTTCCCTTTCTGGTTCACAGAGTTTCTCCTGCCCCTTTGCCCCCCAACCCCCCCTCTC
>WAAB01008987.1:6805-38417 GCA_013389865.1 Piaya cayana | reverse complement strand
CAAGTGACAGGGGACAGGACAAGAGGGAATGGCCTCAAGCTCCACCAGGGGAGGTTCAGGCTGAACATTAGGAAAAAAAAATTCACAAAAAGGGCGATTGGGCACTGGAACAGGCTGCCCAGGGAGGGGGTTGAGTCACCTTCTCTGGGGGTGTTTAAGGGATGGGTGGACGAGGTGCTGAGGGACATGGGTTAGTGTCTGATAGGAATGGTTGGACTCGATGATCCGGTGGGTCTCTTCCAACCTGGTTGTTCTGTGATTCTATGATTCTATGTTGGGGTCTATTGTTGGTAACCGTACTTGGGAGAGCAAGTTAATACCTAAAAAGACCCAAAGACAGGCTACGTGTTCAAATGTTCCTTGCTTACAAGTGCCTTTCCCCAGCGAAGCGGCGGATTTCCCCGATATGGTTTGAAAATGGTCACTGGTGTGAAGAATGGATAAAGCTAAAACAAACAAGCAGGCTGGGATGTCTCCGGTTCCTGGGGGGGAAGTGAAACGAGCTTCACCCAAAGTTTTGACAACGTCTCTGATGAACTGTGAAAACTCTGTTGTTCGCAAGTGATAAATGATGCACGCGCTGTGAATCAAACCAATAAAATCAAATTCCTCCTTTGTAATTTGCTTCTTTATTATTATACATATGTGACAAAGCTGTTTAGTTTGAAGATAAATTCAAGATAAATAGTATTTAGTTACTGGGAGGTCTTTGGTTTAGAATGTTGATATTTATTTACGTACTCAGAGGGAAAAAATCCTCACCAACTAATGTAGGTCAAAGAGCTGCACTGTCCAGCGATGGCCACGGGCTGTGCAGCTGCGGTGGTTTGGGGATCTTGATGGGCAGAAATAATCAGAAAAGAGGAGGGCAGCTTTGAAATGCACAGAGTTTCTAGGCCAGCACTTGTTTAGTCGCAATTTCTTGTTAACTTCTGGGGCATCTTCCAGACCTGCAAGTGCTTTGTGTGAGTGTTGCTGTGCAACACTTAATAATAGAATCATAGACTGGTTTGGGATGGACCTTAAAGCCCATCCAGTTCCATCCCCTGCCATGGGCAGGGACACCTCCTACCTGATCAGGGGCTCTGAACCCCATCCAACGTGGCCTTGAGCCCCTCTAGGGATGGAGCAGCCACAGCTTCCCTGGGAAACCTGGACCAGGCCCTCCCCACCCTCACAGGGAAAGGTTTCTTCCAAATATCTCACCTCAAACTCCCCTCTTTCCGCTTAAAACCATTCCCCTTTGACTTATCCCTGCACTCCCTGATCAAGAGCTCCTCTCCAGCTTTCATAGAGCCCCTTTGAGTGCTGGAAGCTGCTTTAAGTTCTCCCTGGAGCCTTCTCCAGGCTGAACAACTCCAGCTCTCTTAGCCTCATACAGCAGATGCTCCAGCCCTTGGATCATCTTCTCTGGACTCATTCCAACAGCTGCATATCCACCTTGTGCTGAGGACTCCAGACCTGAACGCAGGACTCCAGGTAAGGTCTCATGGAGTGGAGCAGAGGGGAAAAAATCCCCTCCCTTAAGCTCTGAATCACAGAATCATCAGGTTGGAAGAGACCCACCAGATCACTGAGTCCAACCATTCCTATCAAACACTAACCCATGTCCCTCAGGACCTCATCTACCTGTGCCTTAAACACCTCCAGGGAAGGTGAAAGGCTGATTGTGGCTTGAAGTATTTGGATGGCCGATCATGAAACAGCCTTCTCCTTGCAGGTAACTCTCCTACTTCGAGGCTGATTTAACTTGGTGTGTGTGTACCTGATCCAGTCCGTGGTGTGTGGGAAACGCCGTCCCTGGGAGCCCCTCTGGTGGTTTCTCTGTGGCCACAGGAAATTAAAACACAAAAACTCGGAGCGGAGAAAGCAGGGTAGGAAAGATGCCTGCATCGTGCTGTGTGGCTGAGATCGGTGCTCGGGTCCCGCGAGGCTGGCAATCACACCTTCACAGGACCGTCTCTGAAACAGAGCCAGCGAGTAATCCTTTCCCCAAAATGGGAGCTCAGGTCCAGTAAACTGCAAAAAAAATCACATTGGAAGGGGTGGTGTCAGCATTGTACATGCTCTGGGGGCCTGGGGCTGGGGTCCCACGGGCAGCTCTGCAGGCGTGTGTTGGAAAACAAACTTCTCTGTCTTGGTTTGTGAGTTGTGGCTCCATCCAACCACGCTGGGATTCCTCCTGCTCTTCCTCCTCCTCCCGGCTGTCTGGACTGTTGGGGTGGCTGAAGGAGAGCAGACCCTGAAAAGCTAATGCTGTGTCCTCACCCAGCTGCTTCTCGAGGCTGGAAGGACAGACTTACCACGTGGTTACTTTTCAGATGGTTCTTCTTTGCCTGCGACACGACCCCAGCTCCAGGATGGAGGGGTCGCAGCATCCCCTGGGATGTCTCCTGGCTGCTGTGCTGGTGGCCACTGGCTCTGCATCAGCCCCACCTGGAGCCCTGGGAGTTCAGCAGAGGGGAAACCACAGGGTGGATCCTGTTGGACTGGAGTTTTTTGTTGGTTTATATCCCCCAGATGGCTTGGCCCTGGGTCAGGGACGCTTGCAGCAGCCCCAGTTTGCAGTGATGAGCACAGTTTCTGGGTTTGCCCCCGTGCCTGCTCCAGCTTCACCTTCACGCTCGTCCTCGCTGCCTGCCAGGCCCTCAGCCCCCTTGGACTTTTCCTCCTCCCCAAATGCTTTTCCATCATGCAAACCACAATTCTGAAAGACTCACGCTTTCTGCAGGTTCCTATAGGTGCGTGTGTCAACTCTGGCCTTTTCAGCCTCAGGTTAATGAAGGGATTGCCGATTAGCTGAAGCTAATGAGTTCTTCTGCATGAGCTAGTTTTGTTTTTTTCCACAATTCTTTGATCCAAGAAACAAATAGTTGTGGCTTACTTAAAGCTGCACCTTGGGATTATCCAAACATGTGTGTGTCCTGGAACAAGTGCTTGCGGAGCGTCCAGGCCAGCAAACGCAGAGATGCTGACTAATTGAAATAAATTGGCAATTGCTAATTCTCTTTCTTCCTAAAAAAACCAAGGCGAAAAGCAAACATGGATGTGAGTTACCCTGCTGACATCAAAGACGAGTTTACGTAAGTGCTGCTCGCACTTAAGATCTGTTGCAGACTTGGGCTCTTTGGTGAGGAACCGACAACTCGTTTGCAAATGAACTTTGGAAAGAGTCCAGGCAGGGCTGCCAGCGGCCCTCTGGTTAGAGCCCAGCCAGCCCGCGGGGGCTCTGGGGGTACTGGAGCCCCGGGAAGGCTCCCCAGGAGGAGCAGAGGTGCGTGCTTAGGCTCCTGCACTGTTTCCAGACCAGCGGTGGGTGCGCAAAGGAGGATTAACCCCCTAAATCTCAAATGCACGTGTGATTGTAGGAGCGCTCGTCATCGTTTTGCTGTTAGACACCGGTGGTTGGGTGACCGGCTGCTCCTGGCTCGGCATGGGGACAGGCTGTTCCCTGGGATGCTGGGATGGAGGGAGCCTGGTATCCATGCAGCATCATCCTCCCCCACGCAGGAGCCTAAACCACTCAGCAAGGCAAACCCAGTGAATTAAGAACAATCAGCATCTGCTTGTTATGCTGCTAATGCAGAAATTGTGTTTATCCAGGACGTGACCCCAGAACTTGCTCGTATGTTTTCTTCTTCTTGAAGTGACCTCATAAGGTGGAGACACTAAACAAGTTCCACCCTCCCACTCATGTTGAGGGTCACTTGGGGAAGCTAAGGAGCACCTGGCTGTTTCATGGAGTGATGAGGGAAGCGGCACATGGAGCACCCAGACCCTTCCCAGAATGGGTGAGTCACCTCCAAGTTTCTTACTAGATCCCTCCAGCACCTTCCTGAGGCCGCTGAAAGGTGTGTTCGCTTCTGCTGGCTCAGGTGCACGTGGCACAAAGCCTTTTTGGTGCAGAGCTACCCCACGGGTGACGCCTGTGCTGCAGGACCTGCTGCTGAGTCTGGTTCAGCCTGGGCGAAGGGAGGACTGGGACAGGAGCAAGATGCCCACCTACATCCAGCTGCTGGGCTGGATCATGAGGGCACCAGCAAAAAAACCTCATCAAACTCTAAGAGCTCCCTCCAGTGCTGCGGTTGTTTCTGACAGGTGAGAGGACACCAAACCCTGGCTGTATTTTCATTTTGGATCCCTTCACTTATTTGATAATTATCGTTCTTAAAATGCAATCATTCGGTCCTTTCCAGGCAGCCCTTTCCCCCCTCGCGGTTTTAGCGCAGCTAGTTTTAAGCACCCTTTTAATACTCAATTTTCACATTGAAAAATCCCTCTTGGTCACACTCCTTGATTTCCTTGTCTTACACAAGCCAGCTACTGTACACAAACCTCTGAGCCTTAATTATATATCCCAGTAATATATAGCCAGGCCTGGCTAATGTCAAGAAAGCCAGTCGGGAGCGTTGGAGGTTTCCAAGAGCTCTGGCTGCAGGACCAGGCTCCGCGCAGGGAAGCGAGTGGCGCGTGCCCAGCTCTGTGGAGCCAATGGGATGCGTGATGTGTTGGGATGCAGCCAGGATCCTCCCGTGCTGGGCAGTGACCCATGGTGATGACTGCAGCAGACCGAGCTTGACTCGTGTTTGGAATGGTCCCTGTGGACAGGCGGACGTTGTTTGGGATGTTTAAGATGAAAATTCTGGCTCTGCGCGTGAGGTCTGGCAGCCACAGGCAGCTGCCCAGGCTCATCTCCTCCTCTCTCCAGGTCGCAGATGTGCTGTCCACGCCACCAAGGTTTTGATGAAGCTGCACGTGGAGCCCGTTGCCCTCTGGAAAAGCAGCTACGGCTTGGATGCCACCATCACCCTCACTGCCTTCTTCTCTCATGTCCTGCCTGTGGACACCACCATGCACACCCACCCGGAGGGGACAACCAAAGATCTCCAGACACTCAGCACAATCAAACCCATCAAGTACAGCAGCAAGATTGGTGGGAATGGTTGGACTCGATGATCCGGTGGGTCTCTTCCAACCTGGTGATTCTATGAAGATGAGGGTGATGCGCTGCCAGCTGCTTCAGGCACAGCAGAGAGGGGGGATCCCAAGCCCAGGAGCTGGGGGGAGGCTTTGCTGTTCTCAGGTGTTGAGGGCTACATGCTTGATACTTGTGGTACCTCATGAGCAAACATGAAAACTAATAATTCCTGATATTTTGAGAAGCCCATGGCTTGGTGAATATTTTTACCCCGTTTCTCCTTCCCCCAAGGAGAGGAGAGATTTTCTTTTTTTACTACAGCAGAGTAGAAGCAAACAAACCCGCTATAAAACATAGGTCACGTCCTGTTCTTGGTCTGCGTGTGTTTTCCTCCCCAGCACACCGTCTCCTACTTGCTTCGCTCCTGACAACTCTCGAGGTTTGTTTTCGAGCAAAGAGCTTATGTGGGCAATGAGTGCTCAGCCAGCTTTTCTGCATGGAATTAATTGGCCGGGTAGCCCACCAGAAGTGGGATGTTTATGGGCACAGGGCTCTTATAACGTTCACTTCTGAGCCTTCGTTCCTCTAGTTTGGATCGTAAACTTCACTTATCACCAGACTTTTATATGTTAATTATTCTGTGTCGTTGGGAGAAAGGATGACGTGGGGAAGCGGGTGGAATAATGACTGGGTCAGGCATGGGGCGTCGGATTCTCCTCTCTGACCTGGCTGATTACGCAGGAGCAAACTGATGCCTGGAAAAAATGGGGTGACATTTAAATCAGGGTCAGCGTGTGTTGGTTTGAGCCTCACGCTAGGAACTTGTGGAACTCGCCGACAGGAGATGCCTCGTCTAGGGACCGCGCGGGAGAAAGCCTGCAGGATAAGATTTGGCACCGTTCTCCCCCGAGACGCTTAAAACCTTGAGGTGCTTTGAAAAAAAAAATCCCCCTCAGCACAAATCTGCAATTTAAGAGCCTAAAACGCCTTTGAAATTCTGGGCCGTGCAACCCTAGGTTTAGATGGGAGTTGGTCGGACTTAACACCTAAGGGACTGCGGTCACTGGGAAACTGCGTCCCGGCTTTGGGTGGGAAGGCCTCGAACGGCATCACCGGAGGGGAAAAAATACCAAAGAGGAAAATTCTTTTGGCTCTCACAGTCCCTTCCTGTTCCAGGGATGCTATAAATACCCTGCAAGGCTCTTGCCGTGCCGCTGTTTTCCAGCTCTGGGGGTATTTGGTTCTTGCCTTTGCACCCTGACCCGGAGGGACGAGCGCTCCGAGCCACTTGGCATCCCCAGAGACAACACCTCCTCGCTTGATTTTTTGTTTTCCAACAGGACAGGGCTGTCTGAATGCATTTTGCTGAAGGTGCGGAAGGTTGTTTATGCTTCTGCGTGTGCTGTAATTTACTAATTGAAGCCTAAATTAGCCCTCCACAGGTTAGCAGTATTTAACGCGGAGAGCTCAAACGTGCAACACATTCTTGGCACGTTTCCCTTTATTAATTAAAAACCTCTTTGAAACACTCTGCCTTCCACCTTGGAGCAATAAATTTCCACCTTGAGGAAATAATTTCCGTGTTGTATTCCATACAGAGACGTTCTGTTAGCTGCCATCCCCGGGTTGGTCTAGGCCCCATTCATCCTTATTTCAGTTTTAAAATAAACTTTAAAAATGCCAGCTTGTTTGGTAAAATAAACGAAAGAAGTTTAAAAAAAAAGGATTTATTTTTCTGCTTTTTTAAAAAATATATATTTGGGATTAATTCTGCTGTCATTTACTACCTGTGCAGTCTGCGAACCACAAAGCTCCTTCTGAATAAAAGCAACTGGAGAAGCCTTGGAGATAGAAAATGTGGTGATGGTCCTGCATGGGCAGCACTCCTGAGCCTGCACACGCTGGGGGTGTTTTATAGTCCTCGTGTCACCCGGGCTCGGGGTGGCTGGTTTCCTTCCTAACCACGTGCCACAGCCCAAACCCACCCAGCACCATGACATAACCTGGCAAAAATGCCACCTGATTTGGGGGGTTGAATGGCTCTTGTTCTCCTGCTGGTCCCTGATGGAGAGTGTGTGCAGAGAGGCAAGAAAACCTGCTGGTTCCTCCAGAAATTTGTACTAAACTCAATGGGTTTGGGGCATTTTAGTTTGGGCTTTTTCAGTTTGAGGTTTCATACGGCTTGTGAGTCTCGCTGTGGTTTGGAACTAACTTGCAGGTAACACCTGGGCAGCAGTCGAAGGAGGATTGGAGTGGTCTCCTGTTCAGCCTTAACTGAAGTGGGGAAAAGGGCTGGATTCCTTGGAGCTGTTCTCAGACCTCCGGTTTATATTCCGCTCCTTTGCGATATCCATGCTGGTGCCTTCCAAGGCGACCGGAACAGCACCCGAGAGGGACCTGCGGTGGGATGTTGTTCAGTAAATTACTTGTTCCCCACAGCTGATGGGAGAGTATTGGTGGGAAGTGGTCTTGAACCTGGTGTCCCAGATCCTTGGTCAAGGAGACAGAGAGATCTGAGTGGACAAGGTGCTAAGGGACACGGTTTAGTGTTTGATAGGAATGGTTGGACTCAATGATCCAGTGGGTCTCTTCCAACCTGGTGATTCTATGATTCTATGATTCTAACTCTCTCCTCTGCTTAAATACATTTGCAGGTTGATGGTTGGACTGACGTATAGCGCGAGGTGGATCCGTTTGGGTTTACGAGCAGCCACTTGCTGGGCAACTTAATCTTCTTCACTATGTTGGTTGCCCTTGTGATAACCCAAACCCAGGTCAGATAATACCTTTGTGTGTATGTGTGTGAGTGTGAGTGGATGTGGGTGTGAGTGGGTGTGCTACCCAGCTAGCAGGCTCGGATTGGAAGGTTGGTGCTTGGCTGCTTGCAGAATCTGGCTTCTGGTGTGCTAGAAACATTCTGGATGCAGAATTCTTCAGTCCCTGAGCAGATTAAGTGTATCTTCCCCCAGAGTCCCCTTTTTGGGTTGTCTCTATACTCCTGCTTTGACTCTTCTTCCATAACTGCCAAAAGCTCCTGTTCCTCCATCACAGCTGGGCCTCAGGTCCCACTTTGCACCCTGGTCATAGAATCATAAAATCACCAGGTTGGAAGAGACCCACCGGATCATCGAGTCCAACCATTCCCATCAATCACTAAACCATGTCCCTCAGCACCTCATCCATCCATCCCTTAAACCCCTCCAAGGAAGGTGACTCAACGCCCTCCCTGTTCAGCCTATTCCAGTGCCCAGTGACTCTTTCTGTGAAAATTTTTTTCCTAATATCCAGCCTAAATCTCCCCTAGCAGAGCTTGAGGCCATTCCCTCTTGTTCTGTCCCCTGTCATCCTGCTTAACCCCTCGTGCTGCTTCACAGGGGCAGGGGTTGGACTTTTGGGAGCCCAGCTCCTCTTGATTGCTTTCCTGACCCACCAGCTGTAAGCGATGCTCAGGGACTCACTCACATCCCTGCAGTTTGGTGTTGGCAGGAAGAGCAGGACTGCAAAGCAGTGAAGGCAGCTACTGTTTGGGCCAAGAAACAGAAGATCCTGGAGAAGCCAGAGGAGAACGTGAGCAACCAAGTCACCCTGGAGCAGGTGGGCCGAGGTCAGTCCTTGGTGGACAAGCCTGTCTGCAAATACCAGATGCTGTTTAACAGGCCAAGATGTTAATTTGTCTGAACTGCTTTCAGTGGAGGAAAGATTTCCTTCTCTTTCCTATAATGACCCTGGCTATAGATCCTATGTGCCTTCTTAATAGGTTCATCGCACGCACAGCTACAAGTATCCCGATGGCACAGAGCGGTTAAAGTATTAAAAAGGTGGAGAAAAACTCTCCCTTGGTTTTGATGTGTTTTGTCTGAGTTTCTTTAACTTCAAAGGGAGGTTTAAAAAGAAATCCTTGTGGGTCACGTCAAGCCAAGAGCCCTGTCCAGAAGCGGCTTGGACTCGCTTTCTGCAGGCGCTCGAGGGAGGTCGTGCTCCTTCCCATGCTCTCGCAGCCTGTTGTGATGAATCCAAAATGTTACTACGGGCTCGAAACTCATGCTGCAGCGTCTGGAGGATCGCTGCGCGCTGCTTGATAAAGAGCTTTTGCAAAGCTGAGTTGAAACAAATGCCGTAAAGCTGTCATTGAAATGTAAATGATTAGAGCAACGTGATTCCGTTTCCCCCCAACTCTTCTGCTCATTCTTGATTTTAGCAAATGTAATTTAAAAATAATCAGTTCAGGATGGCTCCATTGAGAGAGTTCTTGCCTCTTGGCCAGAAAATCACTGGTTCCAGTGCTAGACTGAGCGACTGATTTGGGTCAGTGGTTTGGGTCCCACCCCGAGGATGGGGTGGGGGTTCTGTCTGCCTGGATGTTCTTCTGGGGCTTGTTCTTTTTCACAGCACAATGTCACTCAGTGTGAAGATTTCAGTGAGCTGCTGGATAACTTCATACAGACTCCGATACCATCGTTATGAAGAGGTTTTGTTTCATCAGCCTGTTTATTGTTCTGTAATTGCTGGTCCTGGATGACACCCTGAACAGGTCAGTAAGTAGGTGACTACAAGAGAGGCTCCAAGTTACAAAACCAGGTGCCTTTTTGATGTACTGAATCGTTTTCTTGGAATGAACGGATATTTTGAGGCTGTTCTCCTTAGGGACCAAGCTACTGGTCATGAGCAGTGCTGAGAGTCTAGGAAGGTACCAACATGCAGCACGTTCTAGAAACAGGACAGGTTTTGAACATGTCCTAATGCAGTTTCTCAGCACCACACAGTGTCAACGCAGGGTCGGTGTCCATCACTGAGGTTCTCAGTGCCCTATTGGAAATTTCACAGTTCTTTACCGTTCTTCACCGCAGGCCACACCTCGAATCCTGTGTTCAGTTCTGGGCCCCTCACCACAAGAAGGTTGTTGAGGCTCTGGAGCGAGNGGGAATGGCCTCAAGCTCCACCAGGGGAGGGTCAGGCTCAACATAAGTAAAAAATTCTTCACAGGAAGAGTCATTGGGCACTGGAACAGGCTGTCCAGGGAGGTGGTTGACTCACCTTCCCTGGAGGTGTTTAAGGTGCAGGTGGATGAGATACTGAGGGACATGGTTTAGAGATTGGTGGGAATGGTTGGACTCGATGATCCAGTGGGTCTCTTCCAACCTAGTGATTCTATGAGGCTGCCACTGGTTTTCATTTGATGACAGTGCAGGTGTGGCAGCAGGTGTTGAGTTCTTCTCAGTCTTGACAGTTTTTATAAGAACTCCCTTCATGCTTCTGCAGAATCAGTGGAAGTTCAGCAATACCCAAGGAACATCTAGAAAATACCCTCTCTGCTAATATGCTGTGTCTTCCAGTAGTAAAACAAATGAAAGCCAGGCACAAGCACAATTATTGGCACATCCCTATGGAGAGGGGAGGGTTGATTTTTCAGAGCCCTCTCAGCTACTGCAATGGTCCTGTTGCCACTTGCCAACCCCAGAGAGCTCATCACATGGTTCTCCAAACCTCACCTTTCCGATACCAGCCCTGGGCTGCTGTTTGCAGAGGGTTTGTGCCCCAGAGCCTTCACCCGAGCTGGCTGGCGCGAGGTGGCTGAGAGCTGCTAACAGGAGCTCCTCGTAAAAGGGCTGGGAGAAACCAGCACCACCAGCTCCTGCTCCGTTTGTTTTTCATGTTTTATGAGGGATACTTCCTAAAACTTCCCCAGCATGATGGAAACACATGTGGGGCTCTCGTACATGATGTGACCCTTTCGGTGGAGAGACGAGATGAAAACCTGCTTTTCTCTGACAGCTACATGGGATACGGTCTGGTGGAGCATGGGGTGTCCCACTTTCCCCCAGCTGTGCTGACAGTGCTCACCTCTTTAGAAACACTTGGGATGGCTCCTGCCAGGGGGATTTGGTTTTCCCAACGAAGCCTTTGCTTTGACTTTCCATGGAGAATCCATCCTTGGACACTTCTGTGTGTTTCCCATATTCAGCTTCACCTTACATCCCAACAGATTTTTTTTCTTGCTACTTAGTTTTCCCTGCACCTCTGTGCACCTTTGAAGGGGCTGACTCGGACTAAGAACTACTGAGACAATTTAAGAAACGCTCTAAGAAACACTCTGAATGTGTCAGGGCATTGCTTGACCCCTTTGACCAGGCTGGGCAATGTGAAGCGACCCTCTGGCCAGTTTTTTTGGAGTTTGGGAGATGCCAGAAGCCTTTCTGGTGCCCAACATCCCACGTGATGCTGCCCCTGGGGAGAGCAGCCACATATGAAATGGGGGTTCTCGGTTCTCGTATTAATGAGGGAAATTAATGTACTCTGTGAGTCGGTTTCTCCTGCGCTTTGGACTGGTGTAAATTGGGAAAGTCAGAAGGGCTGCGCCAGTGTAAATGGGACTTCATAAAATAAAAAAGGAGAGGCCCCTTTTGTCAGGCGATGGCTTCGCCTCAGAAGCTAAATGATACATAATGTTTATATAGTGTTTTGCCTCTCCTAAATGCAGGCTAGACATTAATTGATTCCAGGTTTGGTCGGTGAAGTAGGTCAGCTCTTTTCCATTTTGCAGATAAAGGAGCGGTGGGGATGGCTGTGGGGTGCGCGGGGGTCAGCGCCGGCGCTGGGGCACCCACCAGCCTCGCCGTCGGCCCACGCTGCCTCCCTAAATATACACCGATTCTGATGTATGTCCACATCAGCTGTGACTCTGTAAACCCAGCTACATTAAGCCCGGTTCAAATGAAATCTGTTTATGTCTCCAACGCTCGCTGCTGGTCAAAGCAGGACTTGACTAACCTAACGCTGTTTGTGTTCAAAGCCTCTTAAACCTCCGCTCTGCCCATCTCGAAGTGAAATACAAAGTACTCGCCGGGACCTGGCTGGAGTCCAGGGAACCGTTTCAGGCTCCCGCCTCTCTCTCTTTTTCGCTCGCGGGGCCGTTTAGGAAAAAGCGTCGCACATTTTAAACAGTGATGGAAAAAAAATAATTTCAGCTCGTTTCTGTTTACATAGCATTGGGAGCTTGAGAGGGTTTGTCGAGACAATTATTAATGGTTGAAACTGGTGTGGTGGAAATGTTGCCTTGGTCTGGGAACATGAACTGGCTCTCAATCCCTGGCATTGGTTTAGTCAAGCCCTGGCCCCGTGTGCTGGGGGAGCCAGAGAGGGACAACCTAGCGGCTTGGTGGGTCCCACCATGATGATTCCTTTTGGCACCTTGGAAAGAGCCCGTTCTGCTGCTGTTGAACTGTTAAAATCCAAAGCCTGGATCTGGGGAAACACCTGAATCTTGCTGGTTGCCTTCATTGCTGGATGCCCAGCTTGGGGGTGTTGGGTGGTGAGACCACAGGGACGTGGGGCGCATCCACGCTTGGAGCATCACACCTTCGGTTTGATCTCAAAGCTGACTTGCAAAGCTTAATTCTGTAAATTCGGTCCAGCTTTTTTTGGGAGTGTGTTCTGGACATGGTGTGAACTGGACTGCGTTCCTTGGAAGGAGATGGAGTCGTGCTTGAACACACAGCAGGTGGATGTGAGAGGGGAGTCAGGTCCCTCACCTCCTTCTGACCAGCAAAGGAGGTGGGGAAGAGCAGGCACAGCCGCACCTGTGNGGAGGGAGTTGATTCACCTTCCCTGGAGGTATTTAAGGGATGGGTAGATGAGGTGCTGAGGGACATGGGTTAGTGTTTGATAGGAATGGTTGGACTCGATGATCCAGTGGGTCTTTTCCAACCTGGTGATTCTATGAGCTCAGACTGTGTGTTCCTTGCTCACTTCCATCAGAAGACTCAGACACATTTTTACTGGCCTATCACACAGTGGGATCTTGCACTTATAAAACTACTCTTAATTACTTCCTAAGTTACTAAGCGGAGTGACGTTGATTTTTGTCTTATAACTCAATAGGACTTGGTCTATTTGGTATAAACCCGTGCCCACCGTAACTTTCTTGTCTGTGTGTATGGCTGTACGATGCATGTGTCTGTGGTGGGGTTTTGGACACCCACCTACCTGCTCTCTGAAGCTGCTTGTGCCATTTTTACTCTCCAGCACTTCCACCTGCAGAGCTGTGATGTCCTAGCAGGTTGGGAGGCACCTGCACGAGGGGTAACACAGGCAGAGGAGAGTCTGGCAGTTTCATTTGGAGGGTGACAAGCTCCTGGTCCTCCCTCTCAGCGCAGCCAGCTCGCATGTGGACAAGGAAGAAGGGTCATTGCCTATAGATGCTTTCTTTGCCGGCTGAATTTGAAGCAGTGGCTGCAGAAGCAAAGAAAATAGTAGAGAAAATGATGGTTGGGAACTAAGTCCGTGCCAGCATCGGTTCCTGCAGCATCTAGACTCGGCTTTGAAGCTTTCCACTCGAAATATTGGCTCTGTGATCCCCGGGGATTACCCCGCACCGTGGTGCTGGTCCGAGTGCCAGCATTACAAAATGCATAAGCATGCAATTCATCCGCCTGCTTTGCAAGTCAGCCTTGCACAACAGATTATGGGGGTGCTTAAAGGCATGTTAGAGGCTGGCTCGCTGTTATTACCGCCACCCCGGCTCTAGCTGAAACAAGCGTTGGACTAATCTGACCTCATTAAAGAGCCCTGATGTATTCTAAAATCCAATCTGCGACGTGTGAAACCTCGTATTTAAAAGAGAAAAATTCATTTATGAGGATAAAGAAGTTTGGAGGATTTTTGCATACAGACCTGAGACGGATCTTTTCTAAAGGAAACCCCTGAGGTGTTTCTCCAGGGCTGCAGACCCTGGAACAACATAGTTATGTGACAGCAGAGACGTGGAGAGAGAAGGGGCTTCCCTCTGCAGTCACTGGGCTGCAGTTTGGTTTTTGGTTGTGCTAGGAGAAAGCGTTTAGTGAAAAATCTGTGAGTAACTCTCTGGCTGAAGGATGCTTTGTGGGCTTAATCATCACCTACATGAATCAGGCAGGGAGAACAGCCTTTGTTCCGCAAGATGACTGCATCCCAGAGGGATTTTCCTTGAAAAAGGTTCGAAATCTGTTGCAAAAATGTGTTGCTGGGTGGAGTCTAGCCTTGTCCTGTGCAAGAGCTAATCCTCAGATGGATGCTGAGTTTGATATCGAGCTCACAGGTAGCATCGTGCTCTGACACGTAAAAGTCGTGAGACCCAGAGCATCCCCATCGCCTGTCCCCCCAGCAAGGAGCATTGTAAAAGTCTGAACTTAGTGAGAACTGTGCTGAGTTCAAGGAGTGGAGAGTCCAGTTAGAAAAGGTTTGAAAATCTGTGAGTAACTCTAATAGGGCTTCCTTTTGTAATAGGGATAATTACCTGAGTCCTTCAGTTCATGCTTCTCTTGCACCGGGGCCGGTTCCAGTGGACAGAGCTATCCAGGACTGATGCATGGGAAGAGGTTTGGACCCTGGTGCCCGTGGGTGCAGGTCGGTGATTCCACCTTCAGGAGTCAGGTGCCCAGCCTCTGATGCTGCGAAGAAGAAAATGATCAAAGAAAACATTTGGAAATCTGTTTCTTGTTTACTGAACCGCTAAGCTGCTGTAAGACTTGCTAGAATCCCAATCAGAAACAGAGTAGAAAGGATTTTCCTGACAATATTTTTTGGAGGTGGGAGACACCTCACTGTGGGCTGGGACGGGTGGGGATGGTCTTTCTGCTTGCTTGGAGGGGTGGGAAAAGCATTTGCAAATGTCCCTTGGTTTTCCTCAACCTTTTCCAAAAGGGAAGTTTATTAAATATGGTGAAGAAGTGAAAGCAGGCAGGAATAGCTGGGGAAGGGATACTTGGAGAGACACTTCACACGTTGGTTTTTGGTGGTGATGCATGATCAAAACCAGGTTTTTGGTGGAGTTTCCATGCTCATGGCATCACCTGAAAGGATCTCCCAGCACTTCCAAACCATGAGGCACCAAGGGAGATGGCAAGGGGGTCTCTGCTCTGGAGCAGAAGATGTTTTGCAGTACCAGGTTGCTCGGTAAGGTTCAGCATCTGCCATTTCCACCTACAAACATCTACGTCTCTCCTGGGAACACGGCACATCACCCGCAGCTGGTCGCGTGCACTCCAACCGGGGTAAGCTGAACAGGGGAAGTTTCCCAGAGACTCTTGGAGCGTGACGCCAGGAGCCATAATTGCCTTGGCACAGGCAGCCGCAGTTGTTCAAACCTGCCCTCTCTCTCCCGTGAGTCAGAGTGGAAGTGCCAGAGTTATGGGATGGCTTGAAGCGAAGATGCAAAGCTGGGAGTTGCATTCAGAGCTTTTTATTTCCTTGAGGGCAAGTCTGAAAAACATTAGTGAGGGAGCGAGGGAGACTCCAGGAGGCTCAGATCCTGCCTGCAGCCTCTACCAGCCGGGACGGTGAGGGGCAACGCGAAGGATGGAACGATCCCTGGGCCCCCAGCGACGGCAACGCCACGGCAGGGAAAGCAGCCATGATGTTCGTGGGCACCCATGGGTGAAGCGGGTGAGCCCTGGCTCCCGTGACACATCCCGCAAGCTGTTCAGGCACGTCTTGCGGAGGCGGCGTTCCCTTGGCCACCACCATCCCACTTGGAAGGCAGGGGGACAAGGCCAGTCCCGATGGTGGGACAGAGCCGTGGGTCGCATGGGGAGCACTGAGCCCCTACATTTGTGAATAAATATGTGAGTGTGTCCTGTTTAGGTGAGAAAGCATCAAGAGATGGCTCAGCAGGGTTTCATGAGGACAACTGGCTTCAGGCACCTCAGGCTCTCCTGCAGTGAGAGCACTTTTTCTCTCATTTTTTTTCCCAGTTCCCCTCTGGTCTATACAACAGAGCAAAGAGCAGAGCTGAAGGTAGTAAAACCTCAGCATCACCGGCTCGGGGAGAAGAAACAGGAGCTGCTCGTGCTCTCAGCATCACATCCTTGCCCGTGACACCCAAATCTATCGGAGCACAGGGACAGAGGCAGCAGGAGGGGCTGGGAGCGTGGGCTGGATGCTGGTGGATCTGGCGCTTCACAAAGCCTCCGTGGGGAGGACTGAGCGTATGAACAGCTTCCAGCGCATGGAAATCGTGATGGGTTGCAGTCAACCTGTCTCCACAGGGCAGCTGAAGTGGTTGGAAACTGGTGTTAGCAGGGATGTCCCGAGGTGGGGCTTGGATCTGTCTGGAGACAGGTGGGAATGGAAACTCCAGGACCATCCTCTTCCCAACCTTGGGGAGGTCCCGTCGCCTCCAGACTCCCAAGTTCATGGCTCGGAGCCATCTCTCGTTTAGTCCCAGTGAATTACCGAGCCCCAGGAAGCCTCCCTTACTGAGGCTTTTGTAGAAGTCAAGGGCTCAAATTGAGCAGGAGCTGGGGGAAACTGTTTCCCTTGTTAAAATAAATGTATTAGTTTAATACGTACCAGGAGAGGACAGGGAGTTCTCCTTGTTAAATATTTACCAGTCAAACCCTGCTGAGGACTTACTCGGAGCAATTCGGCTTTAGTGATTTCCTTCTATTGTGGTCTCAGTCACCAGCATCGCTGGGAAACCAACCGCCTGGCAGGCCCAGGGGGGCAGCAGACGCGAGCCCCGGGCGGTGAGACCATGGTCACGATGGCCTCGGGATGCTCTGAGGACTCAACAGGTGCCCAAATCTGCTCTGAGAATTCAGTGGGGATGCCAGCGTCAGCCCAGAGCAACAGAGCGAGCAGCCTTGGTTCCAGAGGGGAGCGAAGCAACGGAGAGATGTCCGATGAGTGGGCAAAAATAAATGATAATAAAAGAAACCACGAGTAGAGGCACAAAATGTACCTTGGTGCCTTCCCTGTGCCAGCAGCCCCTGAGAGCATCCCAGCAGAGCTTTCCCAGACTCTCAGCAGTGAATTTTAACATGGAGCGTAATTTCCACGGGGGCTGATCCCCTTGGGATTGTCTATCTTTGAAAAGAGCCCAAGCGGTGAATTAGCTTCATTTCCCTGCTGCTGCTTGATGGTGGAGTTAAGCCCTATCCCAAGAATCTTCCGTGGTTCAGGATTTCCTGGCACAGCTATTCTATTTATACGAATAATTTTGTATTTATGTATTTACATGTATACGCACTAATTTGACGCACATTTACATTAATAATGTAATCGCTGTTTACAAGTTTATATTCCAGCAATCTCTGATGGCTCAAGAATTTTTTAACGCTAGTAATGCTCTTTTTTTTTTTTTTTAAATCAAGCTAAATTCAGATTATTTGTATTTTTGTTCACTCCACATCATTTTGTAACCGGTTTTGCTTCCCTTCAAGTTGCCTAGAATTAAAATGGAAGCGCTGGAAGATGGGGGTGATCCCTATGGAAACGCTCGGGACATGTTGGTCGCTCGCTCCCGAAGGCAGCGACTGCAGATTTTCGAGGTTCGCGTATTTTCTTAAAGGACGAGTGTATTAACAGCATCGAGAGAGAGCAGATGCTTCAGGTTTGCAACAAGAAGCACGGGTATTCCAGGAGACATCAATTATTAGGAGTGAACAACAGCCCCGATTCAACAAAGCTCTTAAGCAGACACTTAACTTTAAGCACGCACTTCACACGGGCTTCAGCGGGCGATAACATATGTTCTGCTATATAAGGAGGGACTTAAGTATGCACTTACAGTTAAGCTTGCGCTTAAGTGCTTTGTTGAATTGGGGCCAACGCTTCGGCTCTCCCTCTGTCTCCCTAACGCTAACTGTGCCTGACATCCAGGAAATCCGAGCAGGGGCTGCTCCAGTCACCTACCAGCGTTTCTTTTCCCCTTCAGGCGGCTGCATCCATCCTGCAGAACGGTCGGAGCGCTCTGGATCAGGTCACCCCATGCACCTTCGCACCCGTGTCGCTCCCCGTCTCACGCCACGTTGCCCGCGGGGTCACCTGTGGAGAGATCAAGAAACCATCACACTTGTAAGTGTCTACAAAGACCCCACCTAGAGGTCTTCAGTGCCTTTTTCTAACTGTTTTTTTCAATCAAGGTGTTTTTCCATAAAATTTTGCGTGTTCTTAAAAGATGTTTGTTGCCTTTGTGCTTATTTTCAGGTGGTTGTTGTTGTTGTTTAGCCCTGTGCACCAAGAATTGCCCTGGTCAGCACAAAAACTGAATTTAGAAGTTCTTCCCTCATGTGGCTTTTACATCCCCCATTCATGAGTTCTGCACATGGATGAATGGGAAAGGCCTTGGTGTCTTTGAGGTCACTGGTGACCTCCTGGACCGGCTCGGTGTCCTTCCAGTTAGCTTAAGACTCTTCTTCTTGGCTGTTGGTCATCTTCAATTCAGACTGAAGTTGGTGAGGATGAAGTTTTTCTCATTCTGGTCACTGTAATAGGACTTTAAATGAGCCCCAGAGCCCAGCTGTCTGTCTTTTCTATGACTTGAGATGAAATCATCATCGTTTGTCAGATTATGTTTGCCCTAAACCAGATTTCTCTGAAAACCAGGTCTTTTTTCGTGATCTGGGAAGAGCTCAGGGGAGGTGGAACAAAATTTGGTACATCCAGACCCGAATGACAGGAGGCAAATCCTGAACCAACCTTGACGTAAGTTTTCCTGTTGTTCAGGAAACTTTTGCACTCACTTCACAGTTGGACTCGATGATCCAGTGGGTCCCTTCCAGCCTGGTTGTTCTATGATTCTATGATTCAATGGGACCAGAGAAGCTTTCACCCCAGAATTTTCCTTCTAGACAGTTTTTAAACTGCAGCTATGGCAGAGCTGTCGGAAGAGAGGAGCTGGTTGGACAGCAAACCCGCTGCCTTCCCCAGCTTTCTGTCTGCACCACCTCTCCACCCCAAAAGGTCGTGGCTGGAGACACGTGGTCACTGCAAACGAGAGGATTTTGGTTTACCAGTCAAAGCCAAGTGCTGTGGACCCGTGGCCTTCGGTTAGATATGACTCGGGGAGCGTTGTCTGGGCATTCGGCTAAGTTATATCAAATAAAAGAATGAATAAAGACCTCAAGGACCAGCTCTTCGCTGCTTGTTTTCTTTGCAGATGGCAGCATCCAAGTTCCAGCTATTTCTGTCCTGGAAAATAAAACTCGCTACCCGAAGAAAAGGAATGTGAGTTCGCAGCAGAGTTTTGGTACCTGGAAGACTCCAGACCGGAGCGCACACTCCTGATTTATGGTGTACTTGTTAAAACCACTTGTTCTTGTCATAACAAACCAGATCGAAGTGAAGCTGGGTAGAAGGTCTCCTTCCTAGTTGGCACTTCATCATGGCTTCTTACTCTGTCTTAGGTTCTGGGGGTTTACAGTTATATAAAACTTAATGAATCAGTATACTTTAGATTTCCTTCCTAATGCATATGGGTTCAATTAGCTGCGCTGTTTGCTTATTTAAGCGTTTTCATTAAATTGCTTTACTATATTTTTCCCGCAATTGAAGGGGAACACGGTGGGGCTGATGCCATCTGCCACCGCCAGTTTAGCAGAACCTTTTTTCTTTGTTCGGACCCATTTGTTTTTATTAGAAGAGACCCTCCTAGCCCCAGTTCCCCGCGTGCCACACGCTTATTGCATTCTCCTCTTCTGCTTGCAGACTGATAAATAAAAAGCTTGTGCAAGGACCTTCCTCTATGGCATTTTTTAAGGCTTTTCTTTTACAAGATCAGGTTGTGTTTTGCTCCCCCTTCTCTCCCCCTGCTTGCAGATTCCTTTTTTTTTTTTTTTGCTCCAGCTTGTGAATAAATAAGTGTTGCTATTACGATAGCCAGCAGCTCTTGTTGCTCTGTGGGGTGGGGGATTCCTTTGGCTAAACCATCTCAGCTCAGGATGATGAGAACAAAGCCAGGGAGGCTTCCCCCTTGCTTTTAAGGAATAGCTGATCCCAGACATTGCATCAAACCTTCCTAAAGTCCTTCTCATCGCAGGGGGTGGTCTCCCTGCCACCGTCCCTGCTTCACCTGTGGCTTCGTTGTTGGATCTGATGCTGTCAGGGCTTCCCACGCTGCCCTCCCCCCAGCACACAGGTAGTGGGGGTTTTACATTCCTTCTTCTAGCTCGCCTTCATCCTTTTGAGCAGCATCTTGCTCACTGTGAGCAGCCCTGTGCTTCTTAAAGGGCTGGCGGTCTCCTTCCAACACCCTCTGGAGATGCCGGTCAGGGGCTAACGATGCTCTACTCCTCTTTTACAGATTAACTGAATAAACTCACCCACTTGCTTTGGGAAGCAAACTGCTTATTACACAGAGCAAGTGCTTTACAGGCATCACCGGTAGGAAAAACACCTCCCGAAGAATATAGTGGAAGAAGGGAAAACATTCACCTTCGAGGACTCTCATCCATATCTCAGTTTTTTGATTTGGAAATGCAGTGTTCAATGCTCTATCGTTATCTACCAGCTCTGAGTTAGGGAACAGAGGAAGGAATCGGTGCTCCTGTAGCAAAAAACACCCTGGTGATTGTCGTTTTCTGTTCCTTGTTACAGGCCTTTTATGTAAGGGAAGATGCAAAGAGAAAAAAAATAATTTGCCCTAAAGGTACACAATGAATCTGTGGCAAAGTCAGCAAGAGAAAAAGCTTTTAACCATTGCTTGCAAGAGCCTTTCTCAAACAATATTTTCAGTGAGGGAACCGCAGACCCTTGTCCTCTCAAAGTCTAAGGAAACTGCTGTGGCTGTTGAGGACCAGGGGATGATGCTGTGGGACCCTCACCCTGCCTGTCTCCCCGGTTTTTTTTTAGTTTGTGCTGCAATGCACAGGATCAAGCAGCTCCAAGAATAAAAGGAAGAGAAGAGAAGAGAAGAGAAGAGAAGAGAAGAGAAGAGAAGAGAAGAGAAGAGAAGAGAAGAGAAGAGAAGAGAAGAGAAGAGAAGAGAAGAATAACATCCTCCAAACCCTGCAGTTTTCAGTAAAGTGACATTTAAGGAAAAAAAAACAAATGTGGCAAAATACATTTAAATTGGAAGGAAAAAAACATTTTCCCCTGCAAGTATGCAAGCACTTCTATTCTTTTCTTATTTCCAGAAAAGTTTTCTGATTTCTGGGGTTTTTTTTCCAATGAAAAAATGCAACGAAAGCAATACAGATTGTGTAAAGCATCACAAATTTTCCAGATTAATCTTTGCAGGGGTGGAGGGGTAGGGGACATCAGCTAGAACCCTCAGCTGCATCCCAGTCTCTCTGGGCATGGGGACTCTATCCTCCACTAACAACCCCACAGGCTGCAGGGACTGCAGGCTGGATTTTCCAAAATCATAAGGAATCACCTGAAAAAAATCATAGTGGTGCAGAGCTTGGGCTTTCAGAGAGTGGCTTGACAGCCCTGCCAGCTCCAACCTCTCTCTGGTGCCTTTTCTTCTTGAAGTGAGGCATAAAATAAATTGAAGCTGCTGGCTGGGGTAAACATTCCCTCCAAACATGCCTGTTCTTGAGAGCCTAAATGCAGATATTCAACTGGGGAAGAAAACGGAGGAAGGAAAAAAAAAAAAGAAGAGAAAAGAAAAGGAGAGAGAGAGAGAGAGAAAACCCGACGCTTCCAAAACACTAAAAATAGACTCTGATCACTTACCAAATGGTAAAATGAAAATTATTTGCTTTGAATAGTCTCCAGAAAGGCTCAGATACAATGTCTTGTGGAGCAAAATTGAATCAGTTGAAAGTGCAGACGCCAGCTCAGCCTAATCCCTCCCAGCTGCTTTGCTTTGCTTTTTTTCCAACAAGCAGCCCCTAAAAGTCGTCTCCCTAATCCTGCAAACTGAAATTCAATCTCGTATTTTTTTTTTTTTTTTCAAATCAAGTTTCAAGCCTGGGGCTTGCAGGGTGGGGGGAAGAGGAGGAGGGAGGGCTTTGGGGTTGCCTCCTTCCCCTCACCCTGCCTGCAGTAAACACAGCCTTGAATTCAAGGAAAAGCTTTAGACTACAATTCGCTTGGCTTGAGCCAAACACACAAATCTGATGCCTTTAAAGCCTCTCCAGCAGACGGTAGATAGCTTTGAGATGCTCACTAAATGGCTGTCTGGTTGCTGCTTTTTTTTTGTTGTTGTTGTTGTTGATTGGGGGCCCAAGGAGACCTTGTCTCTGGGTTCTTTTTTTCTTTTTCTTTTTTTTTCCCCCCTTTTTTGGGTGTCTGCTTTTATCAGTGGGTTTGGGTTGGGCATTTACCTAACGCAAAGAGCAAGACAAACAATTTCTCACACAGGCCGGTGATTGCGGCCAGCAGTGTCGTGCACAGGCTCTGCTATCTCGGGGAATATCGAGAGGTATTTATGACACTTTCCCAAGAGTTTCCCAACTCCTGCCCTCCTCTCCCCCAGCTCCTGCCACGTGTATGACTCGCAGGGACTCAGCAAACACTCCCGGTCCCCAGCTCCCTCTGCAGCACCTGGAAGCAAAATTCCATGTGCTTCCAGACTCACCTTTTTTACTCTTTGCCACCTGATGATTCACTGACCCCAGAAATGTTTTGGCATCAGGTGATGCTGGTGGAGTTTTGGAAAGGAATGGTTAAGAAAGAAAGAACAGCGAAGCACTCAAACCCGAATCCCGCAGCTCAGCATCCTCATAATCCAAATTCCTGGGTCTGAACAGTTTCAAACTCAGAACTTCAAAGATTTTCACCCTTTCAGCCACGCAGGAACCCTTGCTGGAACCCAGGTCAGAGTCTAGAATTTCAGTGGAAGAAAAATAAAAGACGACTAAGAGCGAGAAGGGGAGGGGAAGGCGGGGGGTGTATCTGCTTCACAGCACAGAACCCCCCAGTGGAACAGCTGCAGGCAGGTGCAGCTTTGGCTGGTCGGGAAAAGCTTTGGAGTATCATGAAAAATTGGAAATCAAACTTGGAAGGAGAGAGTGGAAAGCTTTGATGTTGGTTCTCTTACCCTGACACATGACAAAAGCCATACCTGCATAACCCCTCTGCAGCCACCACACCCAGGCAGATATTTAAAGATGGAGAAATTGGTCCCGTATCACAAAAACTCGCACAGTTCACAGATGCAGAGAGGATTATTTTCTCTGTTCCCAACGTCTGCCTTTCTTCAGCTCGTTTGCCTAATGGTCTTGACCCCCTTCCCACCCGAACAAACTCCTGCTTGTTTGTAGCTGTTATTTCTGCTTTGAGACACCCGGAGCTCCCTGGCATTTACTCGATGTCCGTTTTTGCTCTCTGCATCCCTGTACCCATCGTTCTGCTGCAAGGCTGAGCGATAAAAACATCATTACTGAAAGTTGCTTTGAACTAAATTACCTCTTGTATAACGAGGGACAGCGCGTTGAGCTCCCGGATCGAATGGCCGCATGGTGGTTGCTGGATTTTATGGTGTAAACTGATGGGCACCTCAGATAAACAGAGAGGAAGAAGTGAGTAGAGCTACACAGGCAGGTACGGGGGTGGACAGAAGGATTAGAGCAATTGGCATCATTAATAGGCTCACAGAGGGTCTGGGCAGGGGATGGATAATTTTGTATTAATACAGAAGATGTAGTGATAGAGGGAAAACGTGTATTTGACACAGGCTAAATGACCAAGCCAGGAATTTAGTGAGTGTCATCTGGTTGCACATCAGGCTGACTAGAATAGATGTGGGATGGGCTGTGTTAGAGCAAACCCCACCTGAGTGGGTGGAAATTGTAGGTAGGAGCCTGGCTGGATAGGGATGAGGTGGCTGATGGGCTGCACAGCGAAGCCGTGGGATAAAAACATGGACAGAAGAGGTGCTGGCTTGATTTGCCCTAAAATAGAATTATTTAAAAATGTAGAATGAGGTATGGGGGAGCTACAGAGAGAAAGAAGTAGAGAGGGAGATGGAGAGGGAGAGAAAGAAAAGAGAAAAGAAAGAGAAGAAGAGAGAAAGAAAGGAAAAAGTGAGGAAGAGAGGAAGAAGAGAAGAAAAGATGTAAGGAAGAAAATANAGGAAGGAAGGAAGGAAGGAAGGAAGGAAGGAAGGAAGGAAGGAAGGAAGGAAGGAAGGAAGGAAGGAAGGAAGGAAGGAAGGAAGGAGCAAGCTTAGAATAAGCCTGAAATTAGCTAGACAGGTAGACTTACATGTGGTGGATTGCAGCGTACGCAAACCTGATAACCACGTTAAAATGAGCAAATAAGTGTCTGTATATCACGTATTGATTTGTTGAGTGGGTGTGGAACAGATAAATGGAAGAGAGAGAGCAGGATTGGTTCAGTAGAGCAACTGCTGGGCGGCTGGGAAGTTAATCAGAGTAAATGTAATATGGATAGATTAAACCGTGGAAATGTGGACTATCGCAAGTAGATATTGTAAGTATGTAACTATAATAGGCAGCAGGTAGATAAGTGCAGATATAATAGAAAACTTGTTGAGACGTATGGAATAAATGGAGACGTGAACTGATAACTGTATCAATTAACACATTTAGGTAAAGAGATTCATGGAGATATTCTGGGCTAAATTAAATAAAAGTGGCACGAGTAGCAGCGGAACTAACAAATCTGAAATGGGGAAATGGTTGGAAGGAGGAAGAAATGATCCACTGGGAGGACTTGGAGTATTCTGGGGTGAGGGCATCCGAGTAGAAATCGGATGGAGGGGTGGATGGAGGGACTGGTTTATATACTGACTGAAGAGATGATTAACAGAGCTTCTTGTAGCTAGAAAGACTGATCAGCTAAACCTGTAGAGAGCAGATGGATTCATTAAAGGCCAAAAGAGAAAGAAATTAGGTGGAGATGAACAGGTTTATGATAGCTGGAATGTGTGTTGTCCGGGTAAAAGGATGGGAAGGTAGTTGGTAGGATGGAATAAATATGTGACTAAAACAGATGGAAAATACAGGCAGATGAGTTAAATAGGGCGCTGATTGCGGGAATGTGGACAGAAGAAGGAACAGATAAAAGAAGAATAACCGAGTTAATAGATGAGTAGTTAATAGAGCAATAGATAAGTCACATGCCCATAAAGAGGGTATCTAGACATCGAGACTCCCTGCAAATACAAAGGGAATTGTGAAGAAGGTGACATAGAAGACATAGAGGAGCAAAGAAAGCCTGGGGCAGAGGGCTCCCTAAAAAAGATAAAGTGAGAAGAGTGAAGATAAAGACAGAAGAGTAGATATGGAAAAAAGCAGATTAAACAGGCACTGAGTAAATAGATTTCATATAAAATTCATAGAGAATAAAGAGATGATGCTGAAAAAAACCCCAAACTTGGAACAATTAGCAAGCTAACAGGTTGGACTAGGTATGGGGTAGATAAAGAGGCAGAGGAGTATTCATGAGCTGGGAGTGTTGAGAAATTAGCCTGATGATTAAGTATGAATTAGAGGGATGTTAATCGAGGCAGTAAATCCTGGACAGGATGATTGATGGAGAAGGATGTGGGCGCACATACCAGGTGAGCGGGTACCGGGAAGCTCGACTGAGTGGGTACGGGTGAGCACAGAGATGAATAGGGATGGGGCAAGGAGGAAGAAGAAAATACGCAGTTTACCATGTTCTATGAAAATCCAGAGAGATTAATTACAATTTGCATCAGATTGATCAGATAGGTAAGCAGTCACAGGCATTAGTTTAATGAGTTTGGGTATAAGAGACTGCGAAAAGGCATCAGTTAATTGTGGCATTAGGTGCACTGATGTCTCGGGCATGACAAGCGAAAGCAGAAGTGGCGAATACATTAGGGCTATAAGAAAGGACGAGAGCAATTAGTAGATGTGTGATAGACGAGATGTACGAGACGTGCATGTATGCAAAACAGGCAAAGAGGTCGGGTAAATGAGAATACATGAGGAAAATGGATTACGAAGTGTTATGAAAGTGAACTCTAAACACCGACCGGGACGTGTGGGAGAGAAAAATGAGGTGATCTGCAGTCATAAGAGAGACAGAAAGAGAACAGATCTGTTTGCACAAGCAACGAACGTAGAGAAATGACATGATCAAGGCTGAGATGGGACTCCAAATCAATCCTAAAGCTACCCCTAATCGTAAATCCTGACACAAACCCAGCCTTAAGATTAAAGTTTATTTTAACAAAACGCTAAGCCAAACCTAACCCCTAACAGGATCTGAACATTGCACTAACCCATAACCCTAATCTCACTGAAAATTCTGCCCGCAGCACCCAGCCCAAACACAAGATGAGACCCTATCATTGCCCCTAGTACGGACTATGATCCTGTCCTAAACCTAAACCATTCCTCACCCAGCCAGACCCCAAACACAATCCTAAATTGTATGTAATAGGAATGGTTGGACTCGACGATCCGGTGGGTCTCTTCCAACCTGGTTATTCTACGATTCTACGAAATGCTGAACTAACCCTAACGCCAAACCAGTTTCAACCCAATCCTAAGCTCAAGCCCTGACCCTAACTCTGAGCACTAAGCACTTAACCCATCCCCAACTATATCTTAACCTTGTACCTTAGAGGAACAGATAGAAATGGGTGATGTATTTGTATTTAGTTGATGCTAAACTGTGTTAAAACAAAAGGAGGAAGATTAGGTTCGTATGTCAAAGGAGGAGCTGTCAGGTTTATGTATTATAAAGTTTTATGGTGTTTGTTGGCGACGGGGAGGTAGGAGGGCTGGATAAATGAGTGGGTACCAGATAGAGAGGAGCAAATAAAACATGCGTAGGTAGAACTGCTAGACCAGAGAGCTCAGAGTGTGCAAGTACATAAGAAATTTAGAGTTATGATCTCAGGTCAGAGGTCAGGTAGTTGAAGGTATATAAATAGAGAGATGTGTGCAACCTGACAGCGTAATTGTACATCCAGGTAGGCTTCAGGTATGGGATAACAGGTAAGGAAGGAGGGAGGAGGAGGTGTAAAGCACTCAGGGCAGGGTAGCCACGGAATGAAGAGATGCGTGTGCTGTCAGAGCTTGTTGAAATGTATGGAGAGGGCAGGTAACGGGGTGGATTCAGGTCAGAAAAGCAAACAAGACCATAGCCTGGTTGTTTCTGCTTTTTTCCAAGTTGTGCAGGATGATATTTAGCCCATGAACCGCAGGTGAACACTGCTTACTGCACTCCCTGAAGCCCTGGGAGCGAGATGGGGGCTCCAGCGATCAAATACTCAGAGCCACTTCAGGCAAGAGGATGAGCTTTCAGAGGAAAGGATCCAGCTTTTTTTGCTGCCACTCCAGACAGAGGGGTTGCAGAGATCCCCTGCCAAACGCAGGGCCACCCATCGCTCCGTGGGACAGCAGCGGTGGGGCAGCAGAGGAGCCCAACCCTGTCTCAGCAGCTCTGTGAGCACAGGGTGAGAGCTGTGAGCAGCTTCCCTGCCATAAGCAACAAGGGGCATTCCTCCAGCTCCAAATATCTGCACCGACTCACTTTGTTTTATTAACCTGGTGGGGTGGGCAGAGACCCACGCTGACATCCCAGCCCTGGGTTCTGCTGCTGAATCCTCAGCAGGGAGGGGGGATCCCAAAAACTGTTCCCAAAAGCTGCTCCCAAAAGCTTCTCCCAAAAACTGCTCCCAAAAACTGTTCCTAAAAACTCCCAAAAGCTGCTGCCTTCTGCAGCCCAGGGGGGGGAGGCTGCCGCCTGAGTCAGCTGAATCCCAGGGAAGGGAGAGCAGACTGGCCCCCAGGTTTACTTCCAAAGGTTCAAAACCTGCCCCTTTAAATGTTTGCAGAGTGGGGGGTTTTTTTGCTTGGTGAGAGCATAAGATTAAATTTAGGACCTGACTTCAAACACGGGCTTGCGAGAGCAGGATTCTCCAAACCCCTTCCCTCACCTCGCTTAGCTTTGAGCTTAACTTTTAGGAACTCCACTTTGCTGGCTTCAGCGGGGCGCGAGCAGCCTTGTGGCCGCCCCACTCCTCACAGCCACCAGTGGAACCTCAGTTGGTCTTTGGTGGGACCAGGTCTTCACCTCATGCTTGGAGTGTTTCGTGTTTTGCTGGGTAGTTTCCTTGCGAGCTTAAAGCATTTCCCTGGATTTTCTCTTAAATGAGTGAACCCTCCTTCTAGACATTCTGGGGGGGAAAAAAAAAGAAAAAAAAGGAGTGGAAGGAGAATGGGGATTTCTGAGGGTGCCTGAATGCTGAGAGACAGCCTTTGGAAGGGATTTGGGTTCTCACAGTTTCACCCAGGCGGTCAGAGGAGACTCAGAAGGAGCCAGAGCTGATACCTCTGACAGTCACGGGCACTGCGTGCTTTTAAAGATCCCACTGCGCACTCAGCTGTATCTTTAGACACCTAAATCCCTCTAAAAGTCTCACTCTTGGTGACTAAACCCCAGGTGCCTAACTCACTTCTAGGAAAATCTCACGCCAGGACTGATTCGCTGCATCATTTTTTTTTTTTTTTTAAATCTGGTCCTCACTCACATAGGGCTTTTGAAAATCCCACTGCTAATCTCCTGTACCCAGGCATGTATCACTTTGAAGCCTGTAAAATAAATTGCTTTGCGCTCCTGGGGGACAGCAGCTACTTTGTCCCTGCTCATATACTAAGTCAGATTTTTGTTTCTTGCATATTAACACATAGAATTTTTTTTTTTTTTTGGGGGGGGAAGCTCTGAAGCTGCTGTGCGAGACTGGAACTAGGAATTTGCATCGAGAACTCTTTTAGATGTTGTTCTGGGGAGGCATCACGCCGACTTGCAGGTCTGCGTCGAGGTGTCGGGAGGAGCTGGTTCTGGGCTGCTCATTTTCATCCGTGGGCTTTGCCCACGGGCACAAGCTCCTGGGAAGATTTGCGAGCGAATTCGCTCGTCTCTAGCAGAGACTCAACACGGTGACCTGGGTTTTTGCAAGAAATCACTCAGTTGAAGAAGGGGGAAAAAAAATCAAATACATATGTTCTTTCATTTTTTTCTTTTCTTATTTTTTTCTTCCTATGGGATTTTTTATTTGTTGGGAAGGTTTTTGGTAAATAAAACTTTTCTCCATGTGCTTTCTTCATTAGAGAAATCGCAGTTGGGGACAAACAAATTATATTTTCCCTGTAAAAATTAAAAAACAAACAAACAAGAAACCCCAAACCACGCCGCAAAAGAAAAGCCTGGCTGCCATTGAAGCAGTTTTGATAGAAACTCTGCCTGCAGCCCTACTGCTTAATCAGTTGGGAGCAGAGCGTAGCCTGTAGCTTGTTAATAAGAGCAGCTTGCCCGAGCGGCTCGAGCTGCAGAGGAGCCTCGCTGCATAGCCGTGGATTTCATTTTGCAGCTTCGTTAATTAAAACATATTTTACTTTGAAGGGTTTTTACTGTTTTCTGCGAGGGTGAGCGCAAAACTCTGCTCCTGGATAGATTAAAGAAAGGATCTGAAGTGTGTTGTTTGTTTTTTTTTTTTTTAAAAGTAACAACTTAACATTGTTTGATGGGCAAACCCCTGGCAAAAACAAACAATGTGTAGTTTCTTATTTTTATTTGTTCTCAGTCTTTGTTTACAGGCTGCTTTATGAGTCTGGATATCTTGGCCGTTTTGATAATATCAAACTAAATTTGCACACACGACTTGCCAGGCTGGAACAGAAAACCTGTCGCAGATTCTCGTTTAATTGGTTAAAGTAATTTTTACTTATACAAGCGTGAGCTAAAATAATAAAGCCTGGAACTGTGGCATTGAAGTTAATGACAAAAACCTTCATAGGTTTCATATAAAGCCTGAATTTTTATTATCCCCGTTCCAGCGACTTTTGTTGCGAGTTTGCAGCGAAACGTTAGGGCATTTCTAAGTGTTATTTTTATTATACAAAATCCCATTAAAATCAGGACTGAAGCATCCCATTAATTTAAATGGGACTTTGCAGAGTTTGCTGAGTTCCAGGCCACAGATAAAGAAAAATATGCAACGCGGAGTTAAACTGACCACAGCTTTTTATTAGAAGACATTTAATCTCCAACGAAACGGCGCGGGCTGAGGCAGAAGGAGTTTGTGAACTTCATCTGGGGCAATAGGAGCTTTCACCGAGCAGCAAATTCTGCGCTGGTTGTGTGGGAGCCCTGCTGACCCTCCGGTGGTCCCAAGCTTTAAACCCCTGGCCCAGGTAGGAATGTGAGTGCTCCCCAGGCAGCTTCGCCTTGGAAATGTTAATAGGTAAGCCAGAACAAATGGAAAACTTGATTCAGCTCTTCCTCTGCCTCCACGTATTTGCTCTCCTGGTCTAAAGGCAAAGCTGAGACCGGTGGGCAGGGGTCAGTCCCACCAGGGCTGGAGCTTCGCGAGGTCCAAGCAATGCAGCTCCAGGAACCCCATCACGAGCTTCGTGCGCTGGAAACCCAGTTGGAGGAATGATTCTATCTATGATTCTATGATTCTATGATTCTATGAATGTGCAGGGCAAGGGATGGAAAACCATCGCCTCCGGTGCGCGGAAACACCCAGCAGCCAGACGCTGGCACGGGGAGTTCAAAACCCAGAATGCGAAGAGCGTTTTACACGGGGGGGATCCCACTTTGGGGACTCAGGGGCACCATTATACAGCTGAGAGCAGGGGGAACACACCTGGGCACCTCCAAAGGAATATCCCTAAGGAAATCTATGGCCTCAAGCTCCGCCAGGGGAGGTTCAGGCTAGACATAAGGAAACAAATTTTCACAGAAAGGGTCACTGGGCACTGGAACAGGCTGAACAGGGAGGGGGTTGATTCACCTTCCTTGGAGGGGTTTAAGGGACGGGTGGACGAGGTGCTGAGGGACACGGTTTAGTGTTTGATAGGAACGGTTGGACTCGATGATCTGGTGGGTCTCTTCCAACCTGGTTGTTCTCTGATTCTATGAAATTGTTCTTGGGCAAGGTCATCCCAAGCCCTGCGTGGAACACACCAAAATAATTGAGGCTCAAACCACTGTGGGGGAAACCTCAAAGCTGCTGGCAGCAGGGCATCGGCCAAAGCGCGCGGGGAAGGTGTAGGAGCTGCTTTCTGCTCAGCGTCTCCTCGGAATTTTCCTTCCCCTCAGCCATAAATGTGTCAGGATGCCCCAATTTCACCCCAGCTTCCCCTCGGGTGCTGGGAGGGGGATGCTAGTGAGTGACCCAGGCGGGTTGTGTCCCTGCTCCCCAGCTCCATCCCGCAGGATGAGCCCCAGGGAGGTGCGGGACCCCCGAAAACCCACAGCAGCTCAGGGGAGGATTTGGGTTCAGGACTAACAGTGCTACCTCCAGGAAAACAAGCACCAAAAATCCAGGCTGCAACAGCAGCCGAGGGCTTGCAGGCACCCTCTGGGATGGAAACTGGAGGGGAAAAGGGTTTGGGGTTTTTTTTTCCCCCTCTCTGGTGCTCCAGAAAGGGATAAAGTCACACGAGCATCCCCCAAACCCCTCGACGGGCTTTTCCAGCGGCTGCCGAGGGGTCCGGCTGGGGAGAATCTGATTATTTCGTTGGCTTAATTAAGGCATCGTTATTGTTATTATAGTTACTATTGTTATTATTGTTATCATTGCTGTTTTTGTTATTACTATTGTTATTATTGTCATTGTTACTATTATTATTGTTACTATTATTACTATTATTATAATAATAATTTTTTTCCCACAAAATATGAATAATGTTCATAGCGTTAACGAAGTTGCAGTGAAATCAGAGCCTTCCCTGCTCGCAGCAGCTCAGGGGAAACGGATCAAATAGAAACGCATCAAGAAATAAAGTGAAAAAAACCCTTAAAATTCGGGATGTTGGGGGCTCGTTCGGAGGAGTGAGAGAAAAACGAACCTTAGGAAAACGAGGAAAAGGGAAAGGAGCTGCAAGGAGGGGGGAGGATTAACCCTTTGAGGAGAAAACAAACACAAACACACACACACACCCCCCAACCCGGCTCTGGGTGTGATGGTTTGGTGGGAGAAAAAAAAAAAAATCCAGGAGGCGAAGAGCAGCCAAAACAGCAGCAGGAAAAAAAAAA
>WAAB01008986.1:146129-169826 GCA_013389865.1 Piaya cayana | reverse complement strand
TACTCAGCACAAGAAGGACATGGTGCTGTTTGAATGTCCAGAGGAGGCCACAAAAATGATCGGATGGCTGGAAGACCTATCCTACAAGGACAGGCTGAGAGATTTGGGATTGTTCAACCTGGAGAAGAGAAGGCTCTGGGGAGACCTTGTAGCACAATTCCAGTACTTAAAAGGGCCTACAAGAAAGATGGGGATGGAAATTTTAGCAAGGTCTGCTGTGAAAGGGCAAGGAGTAATGGTTTTGAATTAAGGGAGGGTAGATTGAGACTGGATAAAAGGAAGAATTTTTTATGAGGGTGGTGAAACACTGGAATAGGTTGTCCAGGGATACATTAGAGGCCCCATCCCTAGAAACATTCAAGGTCATCTCTGACCGGTTTGATCCAGTTAAAGAAGTACCTGCTCCCAAAGGTTTTAGACTAGATGACCTGTAAAGGTCCCTTCCAAACCAAAACATTTTACGATTCTATATATCCTGTCCACATGATCCTTTTTAAACAACAGCAAGGGAAGCAGCCTTTAATAAACTCTTCATCTCTTTACTAATCACAAAAGAACCTCAAACAGCATTTCTAGGCACAAGCATGGCAATATATGTCTATCATCTTATCAAAAACATTATTTTATTCCTAGCTGATTACAAGCTGATTTCTATTTCAAATTCCTCCTTAAATCTCACTTTCATTTTATCAGCCCCAAGAGCAAAATTAAAAATTCAGCCTAAGCAGAATCACCAGAAGTTACAGCCACTGTACCAGTGAAACTTACAGACTTCATTGACCCAGTGGCATTTAACATTTTGAGGTGAATGTGCCTAGCCCTCGCCCTTATCCAAGTTCTTCAGAAAACCCTTGTGTGCAAGAGCTCAGGTTTCACTGAACTATGAAATGTTAAATTGCAAGTGATGAGATCAAGCACTATACCTATATACTAACCTTATGCCATTAACTCCCTGCCGGCAAGGCACTCGAGTACCTGCACAGGCTGCGGACACCCAGTGGGTTTCTGTGCAGCAGCAGAGCCCACAGAACCCATGCACTCTGCATTCTCATCTCAGAGGCTAGGATGCCTTTGGTCCCCCTCCCAAGCTTCTGACAAAGCAGCAGCTCCCCACTCCCAGTTGTGGCTCCCTCCAGCTACATGATGCTGTTGGCTGGGCCATCCTCCACCTGAATAATCCTTGTCACCCTCTCAATTTCAGGGGCTCCCATCTGGCTTTTTAATGCTTCTTAAAAAACATAATGCACAGGTAGAGAACAAGCAAATAAAATAGATAATGCCTTCTACTGCTTTCCATTTCAGCTCTTCTTTTTACATCTGCCTTCAGCTCTCCTATGCTTGAATCTCACAGCTCATGATGAAAGACCCTCCAGTTCAATATCAGTTTGAAAGTTAAGTAATTTCAGAGGCAAATCATTCAGAATAATGTTGCTGAACACTCCAGGTGCTGAACATAAGTTTAAAAAAGTTAATGCATTCTTGTTAAAATGCAAAAGAGAAGAAATGGAGGAAAAGTCTCTCAAAATTTCTGGTGTGAGCTAAAATAGAATCAGTTTTCTAACTTTTCAGCTAAGTCCCATCTAAATCGCTTCATTTTCTAAAAGTAAAGTTAACTACATGTTTTTTCAGACACTGTTTCACAGGGCACTGGGTATGCAGAAAGGCCATTGCTTGTACTTATTCCTATAGAAACCAAGGCCATTCTTGAACTGGTGGAGTGCTATAAGTGAAAGGGATCAAAAAGTGTTGCACTTGTAGGGAGGAGTGGACAGGATAGGTGACCCAAACCTGGTCAACAGAGTATTCCATTCCATATACATAAAATCTTAGAATATCCTGAGCTGCAAGGGACCAATGAGGATCACTAAGGCCAATTCCTGTCCCTGTATCGGACACTTCCAACATTCACACCATGTGCCTGAGAGTGTTGTCCAAATGCTTCTTGAATATTGTCAGGTTTGGCACCATTACTGCTTCCCTGGGGAGCCTGTTCCAGCACTTCATTACCCTCTGGGTGAAGAGAGTAATACTCCATATAAAACAGAGGGATCATGAGGGTCAAGCTCTCTTCTTCGATAATGGATGTCACGTACAGATGTCATCTGCCCTCTTGCTCCTGATCCCAGATGCATGCACCTCTGAATCCTTTTCCTGAGTCCATCTCCTTCCCGACACTGAGTCCAGCCCAGGAACTTTTTTTGTGCCTGTTCAGCACCAGTGATGACACAGTCATAGAGGAAGGGGGAGGCAATTTTGCGTATTTGTATATATTTTATTATTTTCTTACTAATATTAATTTCCTTGTTATTGTTGTTTCATTAAAGCTATTTTACTTCTAGTTTCCAACCCACTTTTTTTTTTTTCCTCTCATTTCCCTTTCTCCTTTCCCTGGGGAGACACAGGGGTATGGGAATTGTGATACAACTGCTCACATTGAGCTGCTGAGCAAGCCAGGCCCCGGCTACATTGTGACAGATGGGTAAACAATAACAAGTCTTTATCCAGGACTAGCTGCAATTCTTACTTCCTATAGGCAGAGACAAGGAAAAGGTCTTCATGCTTCTGGACCTTCTCACCACATTTCTGTCACTCAGGAAAAGCAGGGAGAGGCCAGCACAAACTACAGCAGACCAGGCACCAGATTTTCTTCCTTAGTTCTGCTACAATTCTTCTGCATAAGCTTAATTAGTATTTTCAAACCAGCTGCTCACTCTTAAACTGAAAAGAATAATGCTCTACCACACCAAGACAGTCTAATGATAAAAGTATTAACAACAGTGAAGTAATGCGATAGAAAGCATTATAGAAAATGAGAGCATCTCTCCCCGCACTGGTTGATACAGAACCTTAAAGATTTCTCCTTAAAGGTCAAAGGGAGTCTGTAACAAAACTGATTACACAAATTCTTCATTGTAATGTGACACATGAAAAAGTCTATTTTAGCAATAAGAGTAATAAAGGGGGGTGTTATACTTGACCAAAAAGAGAGAACTATAAAGGAATATGAGTTCAAGGACAAGAAGTTATTCTTACACCTCTGAGGAGTTTTTCAGAAGTAGAATGATGCATAGTAAATATTAAAATATAAAATGTAGGTTTACCTGTCTAAACTAAAATAAAGTTAATTATTTATGGTTTAACAAATGATAAGAGAAAATACCATTTGAATGCCACCTCAGTCCATTTTACTCCCATTCCTTAGAACAAGCATGAGAAAGAGTTGTGGATGGAAATTTTTCATTGCAGAGTATTTTAGCACTTTGAAAATCAGAGGAAGAATTGAGGCAGTATATGACTAGTGAGGTACACTTCGATAATAGATTGACTTGAGCTGAACAAAAAAAAAATCCAGAAAAAGTGTTATGTATTTTTAGGAGAACAATAAAAAATAGCATCTTTTCAAGCAATCTGAAGTTTTTAAATTTAATCTGAGTGTTTCACGAAAACAAAAACTTTTTGAGAGCTCAAACCAGTAGAAAACTGAGAAAGTGTTCCTTGAAATTGTCAAAATGTTTGTCTTTTTCATCAAAAACCAGAATATTTCAGCCTTCTTCAGGGCTGTCAGTACTGCTGTCTAAATTGCATTTACATTTAACTTTCCCTTGGGATGCCAGTTAACAGATATTTTTGAAAATTTTGTTCTGCTCATCTCACTGGAAATACTTTCTTTTGATTCATCCACATAGAAGCCTAAAAAAATTCTCCCACACCCTTCTGCAAATTGATATTTTGCCAAGCCAGTCAAATTGGTTGTCTTCTTACATATCACCTAGGTGCTATGAAGAAGCTAGAAAAAACTTCTAGGAAAGCATCATAAAGAGAGGAAGTATCACAAAAGCAAGCAACTAACTGCTTCAGATTTTTCTTGTATACCGGTAGCTATCATATTTCATAGAATCATAGATTCATTGAATCATTAAGGTTGGAAAAGACCTCTTAGACCATCAAGTTCAACCCTTAACCCAACACAACTATGCCTACTAAACCACATCCCAAAGTGCCATGTCTAGATACTCTTTAAAATCTCCAGGATGGTGACTCCATCACTTCCCTGAGCAGCCTGTTGAAATTTCTTTCAGTAAAGAATTTTCTCCTGATATCTAATCTAAACCTCCCCTGGTGCAATTGAGGCCGTATCCGATTGTTCTAACACCTGTTACTTGGAAGAAGAGATCAACTCCCACCTTGCTACAACCTTCATTCTGGTAGTTGAAGAGGGCAATGAAGTCTTCCCTCAGCCTACACTTCTCCAAACTACAAAGCACCATTTCCCTCAGTCACTTCTCATAATACTTGTTCTCCAGACTCTACGGCAGTTTCATTGCTTTCTTCTGGAAAAACTCCAGCCCTTCAATGTCTTTCTTGTAATGAGAGGCTCAAAACTGAACACAGTATTTGAGATGCGACCTCACCAGTGCCAAGTACAGGGGCACCGAGGACTCCCAGAAGCAGAAAAAAGGCTGTTTCTCCACCATTCTCTACAGCTAAGCACATAAAAGATACAATATACCTTGATTGCCACAACTCATCTTTTCCCTCCACCTAGTGATGCATCAGAACAAGCATTTTCAAAGACTCTAGTTATTTGTTATATGGCTCTAGGCGAACCACCTAGATAGTAAAGAGAACCAAAAACCTCTAAAATGCTTAGCCAAGAGAACTAAATTATGAACAATGAGCCAAAATGTGCTCTTCCTGGACTTCAGCAAAGCCTTTGACACAGTTTCTCACAGCATTCTGCTACGGAAACTGTCAGCCTCTGACCTGGACAGGCGCACACTCTCCTGGGTGGAAAACTGGTTGGATGGTCAGGCCCAGAGAGTGGTGGTAAATGGTGTTAAATCCAGCTGGAGGCCAGTCAGAAGGTTGATTCACCTTCCCTGGAAGTGTTTAAGNAAAATAGAAGAAAGCTATTTGAAGCAATGTTTGAAATATACACAAACACAGTCACTTACAATGAATACTTTCCCAGTAATAACTTCAAGAAACAGACAGAGTTATACACAGGATGGATATAATCATACCTCACATGTCTCTAAAATGTTTCATTTCAAACAAACAAATATTTTTATAATTCCTAAAAGTTCATTTTTCTTCTTCATCCAAAGGAGTGTAACCAGCATGGTGAGGGAGGCGAATCACAACCTCCAAATAATCTAAAAATAACTCCTCAGTTGGGAAGAAAGGTCAAACTATAGGCTGCAAAAGTCACAAACACTTGTTTCATCCAACTGCATTCCTATAAAAAGCAGAAAGCCCATAATACTTTAGAAAGCTACAAAAAAGTAATATCTTCCACTTAATTAGGCTTCTCAATACATGTGGAAGTACTTTAGAAGCAGACCACAGGTCAATGAAAATAAAAATCGACAACCATAAAAGCCTTGAATACGTTTATAAATAAATACTGATTCTGGCACTTAACTCCAATGTAATTTATCCTCTAAGAAGAGAAGCAGCTATGCAAGAACCAGCAATTTATCCTTTGCACAGCAGCAGCATAGCCCATGGTATCAAATAATCTCAGTGATTGCGTTTCCTATGAGCGTTCACATATTTTTTACAATTAAATAATTCTCTACATCTGTGTTATGATATACATTAGTACTGTTTTTAAAAACCCAAACTGTAATCCACACATATGATGGAATGTTTCTGGAGAGGTGACAAAGATTTTACATAACATTTTTAATGTGAGCTGAAGCACTATTTCTTCAAGATTTGAAAAGCGAAAATTCAGTAATGTGCATAACTCTAATTAGACTGCAACTGAGCAAAACTGTTCAGCTGCCTTGCTTAACAGCTGGTCTAAATCTCTTAGGGAGGAGCATATTTTTACAAAACATTTTATGAGGCTCCACACTGAGAGCTACAGGAGTTTATTATAGAGGCAGACAGGTTGATTAATAAATATCAATTTTGCTTTGGAAGTCAGAAATGTAAGTGCCTTGCCTATCAAGAAGCCCACGCAATTTAAGGATTTATGCTTATTTACGTGTGTGTGATGCACTGACTAAAAATGTCATTAAATAAATAAATAAATAGTCTCATGCATAACTAGCCCAGATCTTTTATCAAGTTCTCACATGCTTATATTTGGCAACATTCAGGAGTGAATATGCCCATCTTCAGACAAAAAAAGGTTTGAAGAAAATGAGGATAAAATAGCTGAGCCAACATATAACAGCAATCTGTCTCCAAGGCACATTTACAGACAGTCTGGCAAGATAACTAGGGCAACAGGAGTGGCAAGAGAGAAGGCCAGAAACTGGGGTGTGCCAGATATGGGCTTGTCAGTCAATTCATTCCCTAAGTTACTGCTCAAGATACATGTCATGACCTTTCACACAGCATTGCTGAACAAAGCATTAGTGATCTAAGGTGTCAGACGGAACAGTAACTTGGATCATTTTATATGAGCTCAAAAATATGTGAGGTTTTTCAAAAGGCATTCCTTTCTGGAGGCCACTGATTCTGTACTCTGGACACAACGGTACTGCTTTGTATCCTTAGAGAATGATGCATAAGGCAGATCTTTTAATTTATTTTTTTTAAAGGCAAGATATCTGGCATCACTCAGAAAGTGCTTAATACTGACAATCAAAACATTTTCTATATACCTGCATCGTGCAGAACATTTGACTGTAGACATGGTCCCAAGCTACTATGACTTTATTTCCTGCTCCATCCTGCTGTTATTTTCTTAACCTTTCAATTAATGTTATAGAATACTACTATTTTCTACTCTGTTTCATGCCAGAACAATATTCTGCTAACCAGTCCTAGCTGACAGCTCTGGCACTGCTAGAATACGAACAATTGTCCCGCATTGTACTCTATTAATTCAGAACACCTCTAGGAAGGCACACAGTCACTTGCTGTGTTTCTTTCTTTAGTCCCCTGTCATTAGAGTCACAGGTAGCACATTAGCTGTGTGAAATATAATATGTACATGTTTATAGAGAAAGATTGAGGTGTATTAATTCTCTGTCAAACTCATCCATGCAAAACAAGCTTGCTATGAATGTGAAGACTGGACTCCCTTGTCTTAGATTACTTTACCTACCTTCCTTCCTTCCTTCCTTCCTTCCTTCCTTCCTTCCTTCCTTCCTTCCATCCATCCATCCATCCATCCATCCATCCATCCATCAATCAATCATAGAATGGTTTGGATCAGAAGGGAACTTAAAGATCACCCAGTTCCAGTCCCCCTGCCATGGGGGGAATCCACAACTTCTCTGAGGAAACAGTTCCAGTGCCTCACCATTCTCAGGAAAAAATTCTTCGTAATATTTAATCTAAATCTCCCGTCTTTCAGCTGAAACCCATTCTGCCTCATCCTACCCCTGCACTCCCCGTTAAAGCGCCCCTCTCCATCTCTCCAGAGGTCCACTTTAAGTACAGGAAGTCTGCTATAACGTCTCCCTGGAGCCTTCTCTTATTTATTTATTCTTCACTTACAATGTCTTTCTGTTTGGTACAAACTAGACAATGTAATTTCTTTCAACCTGTTCTCATTACCTTTATTCCTCTCTTCACTCAAGGATGGATCCCTATACCAGCTGGAGGATGGTTATTTCACTTTTTTTCCCCTGGATTCCTTTACCTGTACTTCCACCCTACATGACTTTACTAATAATTTATTTCGTGAAGCAGAAATCAGGCAACTTTCTGAAATGCAACAAAGCATCTACCAACTAAGTTCCTTAAGAAAAAAAACAATCAATGCTACATACATAATTCATTAAAAATGTCACTCTTCAAGTACTTTTTAAGCATCTCATCATATCTCAGAGATTTTTAGTTTATGGGAGAACCTTTTATGCCTATGTTGCAGGAATTAGAAAGAGTCATGTTAAAATACTGTTTTCAGTGCTTAAAAGCAGCCTACTGGAAAGTTGGAGAGGGGGTCTTTATCAGGGAGCACAGGGATAGAATGAGGGGGAATGGTTTTCAGGTTTTTTATTAGGAAGAAATTTACTGTTAGAGTGGTGAGGCACTTGCAGATTGTCCAGAGAACTTGTGGATGTCCCATCCCTGGAGATGTTCAAGGGCAGGTTGGATAATGCTTTGAGCAGTTTGATCCAGTGGAAACTGTTCCTGCCCATAGTGAGGGAGTTGTAACTGGGCAGGCCTTAAGGTCTCTTTTGACTAAAACTAGTCTATGAGTATATAAAAATTTCTTCATTGTAATATAGAGGATTATTCCAAGGACAGGCGAGAGGACAGTGCTTTGCTTTGATAGTACATTATTAATCTTGACTACATAGAGTAGACCAAAAGGAAATGCTATGAATAAAGCAGAACCTGTGAAGAAAACCCAGAAACTCAAACAAAGCTGACTTATATTTGACCTGGCTAAAGCAACACAATTGAGAGAAAAATACCCCTAAACCCAAACATATCAGCCCAAACGAGCCAGAAATAAATTAAAACCTTAAATAAGTTTATGTCTACAATGCATATACTAAGATTTTTAAATGGTTTGATTCTAGAGATTTGTCCAGCAATATTCCTGGTCATCTACTGAATCACACATGTACACACAGAGACATAGACAGAGCAATTTGTAGAAAAAGAAATTAGTTTTACCAACAGTTTAGCACTACTTCCAAACAAAGCAAAATCCATTTTGTATGTTACACTGGTCTTGATATAGGCACATTTTCTGATGTGCCCCTTCCATAAAACCTCATAATTATTTAGGAAGGGCAGTACCTCCCACTCTGCAGTGCTGTTAAGCACTATGATAAAGCTGCCACTCACAGGTGATCCTGGGAAAATTGCCATGTCCAGAGACCTACGTGTTTTCTGTTGTTGCCTGGCTTGTTTTTTGAAAGGAAAAGCCAGAATAACTCTTATTTGGCTCAAATCAGTCTGTGCCTGGGTATCCTTACAGTTATTAAAAATTAGCTCAGCATCACAAAATATAGATACAGATTTTAAGCTCTAGCTGCAAAATGATTTTCAGAAACGTTAGCCCTAGACCAAGATTCTTTCTGGCACTGTTGCTCCCTGAAAAAAATCAAACCTTGTTTTGTTTCAAAGCAATCAACACCTTCCAAATGGTACATCCTGCATTACAGCCTTCCTTAATGACAGTTTGACAGCTGATGTGGTCTGCATTGTCCCTAATAATCCATCATTACCTATAAGCTTCATTCCAAACCCTGCCTCCTGCCAGCACAGAACTCCTGGAATTTCTGAGCATGATTCATCCCTTCTCACGTAGTTTTGGAAGAACCATCACAAAAAACCCAGCAACACAAGATGCCTGCTTTTTGCCACTGACCCTTATGCCACTTGTGATATCAAGCTTGGACTGTGATATCTAATTTTTAGATGTATAAAAAGCAGGTAAATCACACCTTAACATAGCATTGGTAAACATCCTATACTACTGAACAGAAAATGTTCGCTTGTGGTTTTTCATGAGTTGACAGATTGGAATATGTAATTGTATTCCTTCTGTATAATTAAGTATAATAGTTAACAGTAGCACTTAGAAGAACATTTGATTTAATAAGATTCGTGACACTCAAACACATCTTATTCTGAGCATGTTTGGGTTTTTTTGACTTTTACTTCCACAGGTTTTCTCAAAGGATGAAATGGAAATATTTGAGTTTGCCTTCCACAGACACAGATGTTCTGTTAAGTGAAGAAAGACACTAGATCATCCAAGCGCATTTTAAATTTAAGAAAATAACTTTTTAAAAATCAAAGTGTACATTCATGCAATGGAGGTATGCACTCCCACATGCATGTTCTCTTTCAAAAAATTATTTGGAATTGTGCTGGACTTTACAGTAGCTACTTAAGGAAAAGGGCTTATCTTATACAATGCCAGAAACATAACCCTTCCTTGTTGCTAAAACAAATCATAATTAGAGTTTGTTTCACATAATATATTTGATTTCTTAGCCACAGTCTCTGTCTGCAACTGAAATCACTTATTTGAAAATAATGTTTGACAATGACCAGGAACAGACTCATTTAAATTAAGTTTTTGGTCTCACTACTTAGGAATTGAAGTTCTGCAAAAACTTCAGCGTTTAAGCACTCACCATCTCTCCTGTCCATACAGTTTCAGGAGATTTAAAAGGATGATACCTTATCATATGTTTTCCACCAGGGATGTATAAACCTTGTGAAGATGAATGTGCTGCCAGACTACTCCACCATCCCCAAATATATCACTTCAAAATTTCATAAGACCAGTTTTTTTCCCCCACTAAGCTGAATAATGCCCTTAGAGCTTTCTCTTGTATGATGCAAGGGAGGAATTATAAAATATGCCAATAGCAGTCATATTTGCAAAATTAGCATTCATTTCACACATGCTCTCTGAATAAGTAGAATCAGTGCAGCATCAAGACTTCAGACTGTATTTTTCTGCCATGTTAGTCTTCACGATGTTATACGTTACCTTAAAGGGCATATTAAAGATATCTTAGTGAGGTCTATTAGCATTGATTCATGTTATTTTAATGCCTGGCATTTTTCAACAGAAATATCTACAGAAGACAATGAAATAGTTAAGTTGGATGTCCCTGCACTTTATTAACATATGCCCTGGTTTTAGTATTAAAATGGAATCTTGATCTAAAAGGTGCAAAGTGTAGGAATCTATTATGCATTAATGTTGGAAGCTATGTATTAATTCCAGAAATCAGAGAATGATTTGACACGAAAAAAATGTGTCAGTTTGATCCCAATTCTGTGCATAGAATTTCAAGCAAGCATCCAAACCCAAACATCTTTCTCTGATACTGTAATGTCAATAACAAAGTTTCTGAGTATTTAATTTAGATCTAAAAAAGAGTATAGCTAGACAGGCTTTAGAAAATGGAGAAGATTTACTGAACTAATCTTTTTAGGTCAGCCTAAGTAAAACCTAAAATTATTTCCTTGTTTAGTTCCTTGCTTTAGAGATCAAAATCATGTTTCTGCCTTGCTGATACAATTATTTGCTTGTATGCTTGCCAGGCAGTGTGGTACATATCCATCTTCTCATGCTACATGCCAGCAATTGCTCTGCTTGTGCTAGGCAGTTGGAAAGCAATCTGTTAAAGTCCACAGTGTGATGCAGACCCATTCTCCTCGCCTCCAAACACCTTTCTCATTGGAACTGTCTTAAAGAGCAATCTCTCTCCATCAGCACATCTCCTGGCCAATAGATCTTACAGTCTACACAAGTTTTTAAATTATGCTTTCTTGGCTTAGAAGGCTTTTTTTTATGGGTTGGCAGAACAGCACACAGATGAAAAACTACTTGGTTCTATCTCAGCTAGCTATATATTCTGTTATAATTTGGATGACCATTACCCAGCTACTTCTCTAGGCATGCTGAAGAGCTGAGCAATTCATTAGCCTGCTAACATAACCCTCATTTAAATCCTCATGCACAGCAGAAAGTCTTTAATATTACAGTCCATCACACATCTCTCTTGCTGGTGTCAATATACAAGGAGTCTTGATATTTTTCTTTTTGAGAGCTACATTTAAAGTTGCATCAGAACACATGTCCTTTGTAGACTTGATTTCAAAATTGTCTGCCTTGCAAATTACACAGGCTTCTATACTAGGCACCCTGACAGTGTCTAATCCTTATTGCTGGGATAAATGCATTTCCATCAGCATCTGTTAACACAACTCTTTCAGCACATATCTATCCTGTCTGAAGTCCTACAGTCTTATTAAAGTATGTCTGACTGGTTGAAAAGAATTTAATTGGAACATAAAAATCATTTTGTTATGCACAACGCTAAAGATTAGTGGTGAGACAGAACTTTTAGGGCACTGCTAGAGATTCAGGAAACTGGATTGAACTGCTGACTCTGCTATGAAATTGTTGTGCAACTCCTGGCCGTTACTTTCTTCTCTCCATGTCTCTTTCACCAAATCAGAAAATAATGGTAATATAGATCTCTATACAGAACCTTCTAAAGTATGTAGATTGAAAATGCTTTATGGGTCAATACAATTAAAGAAAGGTAAGATTCTATACTACTCATTGCATGTAAAAGACAATGCATAGCACTTTGTTAAAATTTCCAAGAATATGTACAAAGTTATCTGTAAACCTCCTCCAAACTTTTCATTTAAGCTTTTTTAAATTATTATTTTAGGGCAGAGAAACCGGGAAAAAGACCCATTCATTCATCACACATATTTCCCCCTGGCCTACTCCCACTTGATTAATTTTAAATTAGTAAGTGAAATTAAGAAAGGAATATTGGGCACAGATGAAGCTAGTATGAAATTTGCACTTGTGATTCCAGAATGAAGAGTTTAAAATGAAAGAAAGTCATCTGAGAATGGTTTATAACTGCAGAACAGCTCTGTAACACAGCAACAGAAGAGATTTCTCACCAACACCAGCAGCAAAGTTTAGCAAAGCAGCATTTCAGCGCATTTCAGTGCAATCCCAAGCATGACTATAGGATGGGTGGAGAATGGATTGAGAGCAGCCCTGAAGAGAAAGACTTAGGAGCGTTGGCGGATGAGAAAATCAATGTGAGCCAGCAATGTGTACTTGCAGCCCAGAAAGCCAAACACATCCTGGGCTGCATCCAAAGCAGTGTGACCAACGTGTTGAGGGAGGTGATTCTGCCTCTCCACTCTTCTCTAGTGAGACCTCAGCTGGAGTCCTGCGTTCAGTTCTGGAGTCCTCAGCACAGGAAGGACATAGATCTGTTGGAGTGAGTCCAGAGGAAGGCCACAAAGTTGATCCAAGGGCTGGAACACCTCCCCTAAGAGGACAGGCTGAGAGAGTTGGGGTTGTTCTTGCTGGAGAATAGGAGGCTCCAGGGAAACCTTATACAGTACATAATAGGGGCCTACTGGAAAGATGGGGATGGTCTCTTTATCAGGCAGTGCAGGGATAGGATGAGGGGTAATGGTTTTTAGCTGAAAGAGGGGACATTTAGATTAGATACTTAGAAGATTATTTTTTCCTGAGGGTGGTGAGGCACTGGCACAGGTTGCCCAGAAAAGTTGTGGATGCCCCATCCCTGGATGTGTTCAAGGCCAGGCTGGGTGAGACTGAGCAACCTAGTGGAACGTGTCCCTGCCAGTGTCAGGGGTGTTGTAACTGGTTGATCTTTAAGGTCTCTTCTGACCCAAGCCATTCTATGATCCTATGATTACTAGAGGAACTTCTGCACAAGATTTTTGATCTGGAATTGCACATTGCATCATATATTAAACAAAAAAAAGAACCAAGATTTTTTTCAAATTGTGCACGTGTAATTGATTAAAAAACTGACACTAAAAAGCCAGGAATACTCTGCAGAAAATGGAGTAGAAGAACTTTCATTTTCAATAAACATCATTAATTATCTTTAATGATTACAATGTTGTTCTCTCTCAGCCAAAACATATACAAAGGTTGTAACACCCTGAAAAAGAAAAAAAAAAACAAAACCAAAAAAAAACACCAAACAAACCAAATGAGAAATACCTGAACACGTGAAAGAACTCTCTTCTAGTCACAGGTTTCTGTTTTATCTTACTACATTTTAATTCCTGTACTTCATTTTATACTCTTTTCAGCCAGAGCTACACTTTATTTCCTAAATTAGGTTCAGAATTTTGAGGCTTCTAGGATTGTGCCTCAGGTCACTCTGTAATTTCACATAATTTGTTATAACTGCTGGAATTATTAAAAAGGTTTCAAGGGATAAATTTTAGAATGTAGGTGCAAAGACTTCTTGCTGACAGTGAACACAGAGGAGTTCAGATTTTTCTTTATATTCAGCTGCCAAGTGATGGTGGTTTTTCTAGACGATATATTAAATTTTACAACAACTTTCCTCTCTCTGATTAGTATCATTATTATCCATGAGATCCACCAGCATTCACTGCAATTGAGATATAACAGTTGTTCTGTATCTTGTCTACTGATTTGCTAACATGTAGGATATGCACCAAAAGGACAGAAGTTGCCTAGTCTGAAGAAGAGGGGGCTGAGGGGAAACTTTATCACCCTCTACAACTATCTGGAAGGAGGTTGCAGAAAGGTGAGTGTCAATCTCTTTTTCCAAGTAACAAATGATAGGACAAGATGAAATGGCCTTAAGTCATGCCAGGGGAGATTTAGATTGAATATTAAGAAAAATTTCTTCATCAAAAGAGTGCCGAGATATTGTAAGAGGCTGCCGAGGGAGCGGTTGAGTCACTGTTCCTTGAGGTGTTCAAAGGTGTATAGAGGTATCACTCTGGGACATGGTTTAGTAGGCACAGTGGTGCTGGGCTGACAGTTGGACTTCATGATCTTAGAGGCCTTTTCAGTACAATCACAAGGAGGTGAATAGGTCCCAGTACTTAGCCAGGAATTACTGAAAACATCCAAACTGGACAAAGCCACACCATTTAGGAGCATATTTCAGAATTAAAACCCAAGCAAAATAAATCAAAAGTACATTAACAAACACTGCTTCTTGAATTAAGTGTAGGATCAATGCTAGCATAAATTTGTGTCAGTATCAAATACAGAAAAAATAGCCTAGTGAATATGATAAATCAGATACTTCTTTCAGCAAGATTAATTTTACCGAGATTAATTTAATTAATTTTTGCTACATAACAAACCCACAAAGCTTCATTATTCCTAATGTCTCAGCACTAACGATAAATTTCAAAAGGGTAAATATTTCCTGAATATTATGTTAGATTTATATTTCACTTGTAAGAAATGACACTGAAGACAAAGGAGCCAACTCTGGCAATTCTCAAGTGCATATTGAATCAGTGGCCATTTCATCCTGAAAATAATTTGAATTTCAACAGGAATTTTTAATTGAACCCTCTGGATTTTAGCTTACGATTTAATCTACTGAGTTGCTAAGGCAACCAACGATTATAGCTGCTGGGCAAAATTCACAGAATTGTTAATCGATCTTAATCTGGATACGCTGCATCACTAGTTCTTTTACAGAAGAAACAGACAATGCTAAGAAAAACTTTGCTTTTAATCCTTAATTTACAAAATGTAATGACACTGGAAGTGCAAATATGCTTTTAATAATGAATGTCTATATTAGAAAGACCATCTTTTAACAAATAGTTGCTCTAACAGGGAAAAATCTTTCATTGGGGTTTGTATAACCCCCCCCAGCAGTGTGGCTCAGAGATATCTAATCAATGAGCTTTTTAATGTGCTTGACTCTCCCTCTGCTCTGTATGGAGGAGAATGGATTTACCCTAATTGAAGGTTGTAGTCATTATTCTAACATGATTGTGTTAGGGGATAATCTTTTTATGGTGCTATTTTCAAATCTGTGTACCATTTGCATGGCTGACTGTATAAAGTGTAATGGCCAGTCAAGATGCATTCAAGAAGTTACGTAACTCTGTTCTTTGTCCTGTTTTCACCATGAACATTAACTAATCACTTAAGAGCTCTATGCCTGTTTCAATTTTCCATTTCACCAGTAGAAGGGAATAACTAGATTTAGTTGCTACACAGAGATGCTGTAAGATAAACTAACTTATGGATTTTTAAAATGTTCTTAGCATCCAGTGTTATGATTAGCTCATATATAGCATATTCCTTCTAATGACCACAAGTAGTTAGCCAGGAAGTATATTTTCTGGTCTATATTTTCATTAAGTATCCATAAATCTATGTATTCAGATTTAGCTAACTTAGCAGTTATGAGAGTGCTTTCGCTGTGGTTTGATCTAACGCATTTCTGAAGAGAGCAGCTAAAATCAGTTTTCCTACATACTATTTAAGAGGTTCATCCAAAAGCTGTACTTTTCCTCATTTAAGTCTCAAAATCAAAAATATATTACTAAAAGGGGTTTGGAGGAAAGACTAAAGTATGGAACTAAAACTGGTAGCACTGATTTGTTACAAGGCAAGTTTTTCATTCATTCTGGTTTTCTCATTTGTCTTCCTCATCTCTTACTCTATATGCACAATAATTTGTTCATCCTTTCCCCAGTATTTATTACAAATTCCTCATTTGTTCCAACTTAGTCTCCTTTCTTTCTATCTACTCTTTATTCAGTTTTTAAAAGACTTCTATCTCTTTCTGCACCTTGTAGGTTTTAACGTTATCCTTCCTTTCTACCTTAAAGTAAACTATGATGTAAAATGCATTATTTAAATATCTCTCCGAAAAAAACTGCCTAGCTCTTTTAACTAAAAGAAGCACATGCATTATTGTAATGAGAAGAAAACTCTGGATTATTTTATAAGACTTAAGAAACATATATAGTCTTTCTGTTTTTTAAAAATAAACTTTTTAGTATTCTTTGCAAGCATATTATATAACACATACATATACATTCACACATATATAAATATGACTGTCAACTACTTTTTAACATCTTCTTAAGGATGTGAAATGAAATATAAAGCCATGAACAAATTGAGGGATCTCTGCCTGAAAAATGGAAATCAAATTGTGCCGTCAGTTGAAAATTACCATGCATTAGAAATTCTTAGTAAGTTTTATGCAATATCATATATATAACACAGGATGCTACTAGAGCACAATGCTTGAGAAATCACAGCTGAAACAATAGAAGGTCTTTCATCCCTTTTCCAAATAATTTGTATCAAACAAATCTTAAAGATGAGCCTTAACTGGAATCCCCCAAAGCTTTTCCAACAGAACAATCCAGTTTTAAACTTTTTTCCTCTTATCTATACAAAATGAAAGGTAGCTAAACAACACATATTACATATACAGTTCAGTCTCTCATACCAAAAATTTTTTTTTCATCTAAAACGCATCAGTAAACTGCCATTTGAAGCCTTATTTTACACCAAAGGCATAATTAAAAAAATTATGTGGTTTTGACAGTATTCCAAGTAATGGGCAATAACACGGTATTTAGGCTGATCTCCCCATTGACTTTAAGCAGGACTTCTGCCAAAATACAGATATGCCCAGTAATGGTTATGTGTGCAGTAACAATGAAACATAATGATAAACAATGGTTTTGATACTTTAATCAATGCTTTTTTCACCATCTTTCTTTACCCATTCCAAAAAGACTTGCCCACACTTGAGAAGACTTATATTTTTGCCTGGCTGATTGTCTTTTTATTCCTCACTGTGGCTAATTCAAAATACCGTGACAGATCCGGCATGTATAATTATTATCACATGCAGGGAATTGTCTTTTTCAAAACAACAAATTATTTAGAAAGGTAAAGTCTATAAATGGTGACTTGGGCAAATAGTTCATGAATGGCATTTTATAAAGTACCTGTCAGTATGAACTCTACTTCCTCCGTAATTAATTACAAGGTATGTTAAAAATGTAAAAAGAAAAAGGCTGTAATTTCCTTTGACTCTAAAATAAGTATTAATTTGTATAGTACTCTAAGTAGGACCAAGTATTCACAGAAGACTGGATCTAAAAAAGCTTTTCTAAGCTAATTTAAATCCTGAGTTTTTATGTGCTGAGGGGTAGGTGAGGAAAAGGCAGGAAGGATCATAAAAAAAGATCATGCTACAGCAGAGTAGCACAGAACTATGAATGGTAATTCCAAGATCTGGATTCAAACGACAGTGGAGTACACCAAATGTGACATCCATCAGGGACTTTTTAACTCAGCCTTCCACTGCCTGAATGCATATCACCCTGACCTCAAAGCTGGCAGGTAGCACAGCAGATAGCGCAGCCAGAAAACTCAAAGACTGAAAAACTGAGCCGTAACTAATTAAAACTGTGCATTCCCAAGTATAATAGTTAATTATATTGTCGTATTATGTATGTGGATATTGAAGACCAGAGACTTTGATCCGCTTACCATGGACTTAAAGCCAGAAACGGTGCCTCTCATCTCTCCCATCCAAGTCATATTCCCCTTATCCTCTTGACCATCATGATGGAAGGACACATGATGAAATATCCTTTAAAAGCCTCATAGATATGCAACATTAAACAGCTCAACATTTACAGAACTAGGTTTAAACCTCAGTGGAAGGAGGATAAGTGAGCCTCTTTTATTTGTTTTTTGAGGGAGAAGGGCAGTAGTATTTCACGATCATTTAGGAAATAACTCAAAATATCCTGCCAAGAGTAGAATGAGAATGCAGTATTTATATGATAAAACTGCATATTTTGTTAAAGTCAGCCATGGATGGTTCACTGAATACACTGAAAGAGTTTACTATTCTAGAGTTCACAGTACTAAGTGTGGAAATTGCCTTTAGTTAAGGTGCAAAGGTAAATTTTATTCCCTATCTTCATAAATCAAAATAAAGGTTCAAAACTAAAAGGTTTGCTGCATGTGTTCTCAGGAAGTCTATAAACATTTTGTCACATATTTCCAATAAACCTGTAGAAATAATGGATTATTCATTCAATAAACAAACACAGACAGCTATCAAGTCAGGTAGACTGACCTGAAATATTTCATTCAGTCCAAACCAAAAGTATTTATCTGGAAGAAGGAACATTATTCCCTTTTCTACACTTCCTTTAAAATATTTTATTCCATTTTCAAATGCTAGTTTAAAAGAGACAACTGTAAAATTATTTGAAATGAAATGTTTTGACTTTTCAAATACAAACCTTACATTAAAAAATATCAATACAAACCACTGTTATTCTGGAGCTTTTTCATTTATTCAGGTTAAATTATTCGTTGACCTTGACTTGTTACAGCANACAAACACAGACAGCTATCAAGTCAGGTAGACTGACCTGAAATATTTCATTCAGTCCAAACCAAAAGTTTTTATCTGGAAGAAGGAACATTATTCCCTTTTCTACATGTCCTTTAAAACATTTTATTCCATTTTCAAATGCTAGTTTAAAAGAGACAACTGTAAAATTATTTGAAATGAAATGTTTTGACTTTTCAAATACAAACCTTACATTAAAAATATCAATACAAACCACTGTTTTTCTGGAGCTTTTTCATTTATTCAGGTGAAATTATTCGTTGACCTTGACTTGATACAGCAGAGTTTTAAGCTGCAATAGCTTTTTGTGGCAAATTTATTACTAAAAAATATTACCTTTTGTACTCATGGCAAACTCTCCATGTAATTAGATTCTATGATTTGCACTATGATTTCTGACAATAACTACGCATGTATGGACATTTTTGTACTGAAAAATATAGTTTTGCTGCAGCCATTTGACATAAACCCAAGGAAAATAAATCAGGGCGTTTTTCCCCCATATGTAGGCAATGTACAACTCCTACATGGCATAAAAGGATCACAAAATATTTATTAATTTCAGTGTATTACTTCTAGAACAAAATAAAGTGTAAATTGCACAGTAAAATTCTCAGCCACGTATCGCTGTATTTTTGGATCAGAACTTTTGTGTTGAGATGGTTTTCTTAGAATTGCGGAATCATAGAATCATTCAGTTTGTAAAAGACCGCTAAGATCATCTAGTCAATCCACTGTGCCTACTAAACCATGTCCTGAAGTACTACATCTAAACGTTTTTTAAATACCTCCAGGGATAGTGTCTGCATCACTTTGCTGGGCATCTTCTTCCAGTACTTCAGCTCTTCTTAAGTAAAGAAAATTTTCCTAATATCCAGCGTGGCACAACTTGAAGCTATTTCACTTGTTACTTGGGAGAAGAAACCAGAACCCACCTCACTACAACTCTCCTTTCAAGGAGTTGTAGAGACAAAAAAGCTCTCCCCTCTTCTTGAGTCTGGTAAACTGACAGAAGGAACCTTATAATTTTATTTGCTTTATGGTGATAATTCTGAAGCAAGTTAAGTTGTGCATTATCTAGTGCAACCCTGAATGTGACATCAGAAAATTACTCCTTCCACTTACTTAGGGCTTTAAAGTCTACACTGAACTTAACAAGATGATACTTCCCAGATTTTCCTAAATGAAATCAGCAGACAATCAGACTGCTTTCACTAAAATATGTTTTGTTTCTCTCACTCCCTGAATGATCTCATTAGCTGATGCAGAAAAGCAAAAGGAATGTTCCAAATGCAATTGCTTCTCAATGGTCTCTTTGATAGAAAAATGTTAAAGTTTTTAAGAGCATGATGGAAAGTGACACACATATATAACACTTCATTTTGATTATATGTACGATAAGGATATATCTCTGGTATAACGCATACTGTGAAATAGCAGTAGAGGTTCTTATGCATGAGTGAATTGTACAGAACTGCAAACAATACATCATATTTCCCTCCTCTGAAGCATCTAATATCATAGTGTCCCTGATGTCTATTGTTTTGGTTTTTTTCCTTGAGAGTCTGGTGACTGGAGGCAAGTAATAATGGGAAAATCTTTTTTCAGAGTAACATATTGTCATACTTTCAGTTACCATAAGATCTTTGAGTCCTGGAATGAAAAATAAAACAAATAAAATAAATCCTTCATTATTTTTAAACAACGGATTAATTCTAAGCCCATCTCAGTTTAGTGTGCCTAGTTCACCTGTTAAGAAAGAATTTCAAACATAGCAGCTGCTTTTTCTCCTTTCTGCAGATTTCAAAAATTACCACTAAGCTAGCATTTTTATGGAGTTTCCAATCTGTACAACTTTGAAAAGCTTAGATATGATAGGTTATTATGTTCTGTTAAATAGACACCTGTTTTATCAGAGAGATGCCTATGGGACAGAAACATGCCTAGGTACTCTACAGCTTAACTAAAAACCTTAGGAAAAAAATAATTTCCAATCCATCTGTAGAGTTGCATATGGTTCATATGTTCAGATTTTTACCTCCTATCTGAAAAATCTTATGGTTTTGTATTATGTCATGAAATATATCCAGATTTAGACTAAATAGATCCATGAGCAGCAGAATAAATGAGGCCTCCTTTGCTATGGTTTTGAGTTGTGTTGTTAAATTCTGACGACTCATAAGGTGTTAGCTCCAATAGAAATGGCTGCTGTCGTGAAAATTTCAATTTTCCCCCTTTCTCTCTCACCCTGCCACCTGGATGCTTACCTGGATACTTCACTGGTACCTAAAACCAGATGAATTCATGCTGTATCTTTCCTCTATTTTTGTTACCTTTTTCTATGGGAGTAACAGAAATTTCTTTTCAGCCATTGACCTCATTCAGATATGATTGAAAACAACCAAAGGGGAAGAAAATCAGAGAAGGGTCAAAAATCAGCATCATGACCTAATACAGTATTTTGGTCAGAAAACACACACACCAACCCTTTTTTTTCACCTTTTCATTTCCTGTGTTTTTCCTTTTATTCTTTTTCCACTTCTAAAAGCTTTATATTATACGACTTCTTCTGACATGAGAATGTTTTCAATATTTCAGTTCTCGATTTTTGCTGTTCATTTGTAAACATTTTGCTTAGTGAATTCAGTCACTAATGTACTTCAAGATTTGCCCACAAAGCTATAAGCCATCTCTAAGACATCCAGTTAATTAGTTATTTATAAGTAATTTATATGTCCCTTTCCACTGTAAAGCAGCATGTTTTTCAAAACTATATTTTATCACCTGCCTATTCTTACAATTTTGTTTTGTTCCATCTGTAAATTGCCCTATGCCTGTCTAGTTATTATTTCCCTTATAAATAATTACAATATTTCATAGGATCATAGAATGATAGAATTACCAGGTTGGAAGAGACCCACCAAATCATCGAGTCCAACCATTCCCATCAATCACTAAACCATTTCTATTGTATTTCCATATTTGTATTTCCATAGTCCAGATCTCAGATTTCAAAATGTGTACAGACTTTCCCTGGTCCAAGTTTTCTTAGAATAACTTTAGCTTCCCTTTCACCATATTGCAAACAGTCCATTCATTTCTCTCAATTGTTTTGATTACTTTGATTCTAATCTTCCTTAGTATTTTATTTTCAGAAATATTTTCTTTCCTTAATGCCTTAGAGTAATGGGACTTTGTCAAAGTTATTTAGTAAGTACAAATAAATAGCTTCAGTCTCTTTTCCATTTATTACTAATTTACTGACACTATTAGAGTCCATTAAGTTAAAAGAAACCTGTTTTTCCTTTGCAGAAGCTATTCCTGTTTGTTCCAACCCCATTACATGTATCTCATTAAAAGTATCTGGCACAGATTTTCTACCATGTAATTCCCAAGATCATCCCTAGTGTTTCTTAAAAGACAGATAAACATTTGCTGCCAAGCAGTTATCTGAAACAGCTGTGATACTGCCATTTTTATTAACTACCCACCAGCCTTCTTATTCTATACAATTAATACTACCTGTAAAAGGGAAGACTCTTTGTCTACATTTTTTCTTTAGCAAATATACAACAGTACCATCTTTTAAAAACACAGATTTAAATTACATAAACTGCAAATTTGGTTATGTCTCTGGAAGGTGTTCCCACCCACCTTCTAGTTCAAAATGGATGATCTTTAAAGTCCCTTCCAACCCAAACCATTCTATGATTCTATAAAACCAGACTGTACCAATGACATACAGTTCTTTGTTTCTAGTACCAGGTTTTGTCTCTGATGCACTTCCACACTCCTGGGAGCGATGGACCCCTGCAACGTTCCCAAAGCTGTGGGCTCTTTTGTAGCCACTGCTGCTAATAGCCCAAAGGCTAAGAAAAGACAATGATGATACATGGGTGGGAGATTACTACTCCATGACATTAACATTTCAGAAAAATATATGAGACTGGACGAAATACAGCATGAATACACAAGGTCAACATGATTCAGCACTGCACCTATGCTAATTAGTCCTTTAGTAACGTTAGAAATTCAAAACATCATTGTTCAATGCCCGCCCCATCTTTATTTGAGATGTAACATTTGCAAAAAGAGTGCGAGGAGGGATATGCAAGATAGATATATGGCATAGAATTATTAATTTGGGGATGGGAATGGGATTAAAAAGATGAAGAATATTATTTCTTGTCTTATCCATCTTCTTTTAATTTTTTTCTCTAATGCTGATTCTTGCTCACAGGAGGCAGTTGCCTGGGTAGCCTCTACCACCATGTCCCTCAGCAAGTGAAACTTCCCCCCTTCCCCACAGCCAAACAGATGTCAAAGCAGTTGTTCAGGAGACCATGCATTTTACAGGGAAAGAACACTCAGGAAAGACACTGCCTGCCCAAGCAAATAGGCAAATCTAGGGGAAAAGAAAGCATTTCCAGAGTATATCGACCTTTTGCTAATTCTGCATTTTGACATTCTATGAAATGTTGCCCTAATGACTTTTGGGTTTAGATAGCAAACTGTTCTCCTTTTTATTTTCTTAATGAGATCTTATCACAGGTTCATACCACACTGCAGCCCCTAAGATATTGCCAGAGGACAGAATTACAGTACTCTATGGCTCCCTCCACCAGTGCTACCAGAAGGCAGTGCCAGACCACTAAATCCATTACTGAGTAGTAACTGTAACGATTTAATAAAAAATATTACAGAGCAATTGGATTAGAGTCTACCTATCATCTTCAATATCATGCCTAGTAAACTAACAAATATCAGTAGAAAGGTTTCATGAGGCAAGGTGAAGATAGGTGTTCCTGCAAAATAGAGTCCCTACAAGGATGTGCCCAACAATGTTATATCTCAAGCCTCTTAATGAAGCATTCACAGTGACACGTCTACTGGATGAGGGAAAGGCTGTGGACGTGGTCTTCCTGGACTTCAGCAAAGCCTTTGACACAGTTTCTCACAGCATTCTGCTGCAGAAACTGTCAGCCTCCGGCCTGGACAGACACACACTCTCCTGGGTGGAGAACTGGTTGGCTGACCGGGC
>WAAB01008986.1:109676-145947 GCA_013389865.1 Piaya cayana | reverse complement strand
GGAAAGGGTCATTAGGCACTGGAATATGCTGCCCAGGGAGGTGGTTGATTCGCCTTCCGTGGAGGTGTTTAAGTTACGGGTGGACGAGGTCCTGAGGGACATGGTTTAGTGTTTGATAGGAATGGTTGGACTCGATGATCCAGTGGGTCTCTTCCAACCCGGTCATTCTGTGATTCTGTGATTCTGTGATTCATTCACCCTAACGTAATTAAGAAAACTCATTTATACTAACCATTATGATAAAAATTATGTAGAAAACCCCATCTAATTGAAAGCATAGTAACACTCATCAACTCAGTACAACACGTAGAGAATTAAATCTAGGACATTAATTAATTAACACATTAAGTGGTGGCATGCTAGTTAGTGGGTTAATTTCTACATTGGACAGTCATGGTAGATTCTTACTATTTAGGTCTCAATAGTTTAAAAGGGCCTCTATTCCCAGAATCAATTTCAGTTAAGAATGAGGTTGGATTTTTTTCAAAATGTGTATATTTGTCTGTGTGGATTTCATTCAGTTAGACCTAAAGCATCGGTGCAGTGGTGTAAGAAAAAGCTAATAAATGTAATAAGATAGCACTGATCTACAATTCAGACTCAAGTTACGAACATTTCTAGTTAAAGAAATTACAAAGGAATTATACAATAGTTAAAAAGTAGATTTAGTTTTATTATCACAGGTAGATTAGTAGATAAAATTTGAATATATGCAGGACTTCCTATTAGTTTCTGCTCAGTTTTATTGGTTTCATCCCGGGCAACTCCACGGTATCACAACATGTAATTTTTTTGTTGCCTGTATGGTGCTTAGACAACAGAACCCTGCTGTACAAATGTAGCCCCTGGATAATACTATAACCTAAATTATCATCATCACCATCATTCAGATTGCACTGGGAGGCTTGGAAAGAATATGCATACATGGAGAAATCTCTGGACCAGTCTTGCTTAGGTAATTTCTGATAGCTATAATGAGAAAGGCAGTGGAATATTTGTTTTGATATATTCAGGGGCCTGGAAAGACTGCCCTAATAACCTGGTCAATAATCTTGATATGGCAACATTAAGATGTTCTAAGATGTGCTACAGGATGTAGCTCCTGTAGCACAGGATAGATGGATTTAATCCTCTCCCACACTTCTCATTTTACTATCAGATAAGATTCTCAAAAAGAATTTAAAAGAGTTTGTAGTTTATAGCCTTTTGAAAATCAAAGGTAACTGTATTCCTGCTCAAATTAGGTTGAAACCTAGTTTTCCCAAATGCCTGAATATAAAAGGATCTCGCTTTTCAAGATTATATATAAACACAATCGTCATCCCTGGGTTTAGCCGTTTTGGGGAAAATTTGGTACTTATCCACCCACACATGATCTTATTGAAGTCTGGGGTGAGTTCACCCACAGGTGGATGTGACCCACTGTGTTTTTATCTGGAATGATGAAGCAATACTAATAAACCCTAAATTTCAGCTGGACAAGTCCAGCAAAAATCATTTAATGGTTGCTCTTTATGTCACTGGGCACTGGAACAGGCTACCCAGGGAAGTGGTTGATTAACCTTCCTTGGAGGTGTTTAAGGCACGAGTGGACGAGGTGCTAAGGGGCATGGTTTAGTGACTGATAGGAATGGTTGGACTCAATGATCCAGTGGGTCTCTTCCAACCTGGTTATTCTATGATTCTATGATTAAGGTTTCTTCCCTTGTAATCCCCAGTGGCAATGGAATGAGCCGCTGCTATATGGGCTCAGCCTCCTTTGATTATTAAATTACTGAAGTTCAGAAGAATTTAATTAGTATCTCACCTACTTACCATCTTCCAGTGATGTCTCTGCTACAATTATGGTGCTACGTTAGAAGTAATTTTAGCTTAATTGAATAACTTGAATAAAACCTGAGTTCCAATTGAGTTATCTGTATTAAGATAACTATAACTGACTATAAAACCAAAAAAGGTGAGATCTCTGTGCATTCTGCGTTATCAGGTAGATGACATATACTCTAGTTTATTCACCCATAATATCACCATTCTGTCAAAATAAATATATTTAAATAAAACTGTAGACATACTAATGGTCTGGGTGTTAGCAGCTAAAGTATTACAAAAATCAGGTTGTCAGGTTCCAAAATCCAGTCTCTAAAATCTTTTCAAATATCATCATTTTCATTTTAACAGTTTATGTCTTCCCTCTGGCTGCATGTACCTCTGTGTACTTCAGCCACCAACTCCCAGCCTCCTTTCTCATGGATCCTCACAATTAATTGTAATTTATAGTTTTCTACAAAAAATCTTGTATCATAAGCTCCAACAGCATAGCGCTGGCCTTGCCTATCCTGTCTATATTTTTCCAGCTTAGGAAAATACCACATTCTTAAAATGGAAGCAAGAAGGTTAAAGAAGTGCAGAGACAGTGAAAGAGGAAAAGAACAAGGGAACAAAACCTGCATTACATTTTCCTCAGGCTGTTTCTTTACCCTACTGTATTTCATGTAGCTCCAAACTGGTTCATATCCCCCCTGGTTTGAGATAATGACCTGGCATAGGCTCTCATCTGCTGAGTCATTCCACTTCGGCAAGAAAGCATGAGAGGAAATGGTGTGATAAAGTCAGTACATGACAAGTTACAGAAAGTCATAGATGTACATTTCCTATCACTTTATAGTGCAGCTGAGTATGTAGAGTTTCTAAGCCACTCTGGTCTGAAAGAGCTCTCTTTGTTTATTAGTCATAGAATCATAAAATGGCTTGAGTTGGAAGGGACCTTAAAGATCATCCAGTTCCAGGCCCCCTGTAATGGGCAGGGACACTTTTCACTGGGTAGGGTTTCTCATATCTCCATCCAACCCAGCCTTAAACACCTAAAGGGATGGGACACCCACAGCTTCTCTGGGTAACCTATGCCAGTCCCTCACTGCTCTCACAATGAAAACTTTCTTCCTAATACCTAATCTAAATACCCTTTCTTATGGCTTAAAATTGTTAGTCCTCATTCTATCCCTGCACTCCCTGATAAAAAGCCCCTCCTCAGCTTTCCAATAGCCCCCTTTTTAAGTAGCAGAAGGTTTCCCCACAGCCATCTCTTCTCCAGGCTGAATACAACCGACCCTTTCAGACTGTTCTCTTGTGAGAGGTGCTCAAGCCCTTGGATCATCTTTGTGGCCTCCTCTGGACTCACTCTAACAGATGCCTGTCCTTCCTGTAAGACTTTGAGGTACAAATGTATAGGAGTCCACCTGGCCTAGTTTACAGTCCAGAATACAGAGAGGATTAAAACTCACTAATCTAGGCATCCTTAGGAGAATTTGGGTAAATAGCACTTTCAGAAATAGTAGCATGTCTTGGATCCTTTAATTGAGATTTGAGACATCCGCTGTCACTACAGCTATTAGTAAAATATAAGTAATGCACAAACACCCTTGTCTGCACTTTTCTGTAGTCATTTCCATTTGCCTTAACGAACTATCAAGTATCCAGGTACTGAAAAAAACAATGTATTTTCAAAACATAAATAAAAATACAAGCATAATAATTAGGAAAATAACCCAGCTTCAGCTAAAACCTTTAATTCAGCTCAGACCTGCTCAGGTGGTTGATGATATTAACAGTCTTAGAGTGGTAAGTTGTTATTAACTTCAAACTATTTTGGCCAGTTCCCAGTAATTATTGTAAACATTCCTAATCACATGTTATGCACTATCACTGAAAATTCTTTTTTTTTCTGCTTGGCATTTTCTCATCTGCTTGATCAAAGACACAATTTGTGACACTGACATCAAAGAAGAAATTTCTTTATTTGTTGAAAACACCATTACTTTTCTCAGCCTTTCCAATATCACATTATCTATTATAATAATTATATTAAGTTGATTATCATGTTTAATAATTTTTTATTTGGAAGCACAAACTTCAGCTTCTAAGGACTGGTTAAATCTAATGCAGTAATAGAGGCATATTTATGATGAGTGTAGTGGTAGGGAGGCTTTGATAAAATGAACTATGTACATTTTGTCTAAGGATGCAGTCATTTTCTGCACTTTAACTTAAAAAAGCTGACTTCTAGCTCTCAGCTAGGCAAAAGACACACTTTGTTCACATTTGGAAGATAACAGATGCAATTTAGTGTACTTGCATCTGTTGGTTAAAAAAACCCAGTTGCACTACTGTGCTTCAGACTTTCTGTAACTCTTAGCAGAATAAAAGCTGCCCAGAGTGCCACCATGTGAGTGGGCAAGTCTGATCCACTGGACTTGATAACATTCAAGCGTATTTCATTATGCTTGGGGGATGAAAACCCTCTTTCCAGCAGTAAGAGAAATCAACACAAACCGTTCAGAAAGATTGTGTTCGACAAACAGGAGAAAGAAAGAACAATGTCTTCTGTTCTCTCAAAGCAGCAAAAACCAAAATGATCTATTGATCATTGAGTGTAATTGTCTTGAACAAGAAGGGCATCAATTGTTACCTGTTAACAGCTAACTAGTACAAACTTGTACTTCATGGCTGGCTGGCAATATTAACAAGATCTGTATGTAGGAATAGATATAACAGGAAAGTAAAGAAGAAATGCCTAAAGAAGAAATACAAGAATGGATCCTGAAAGTAATTCAGAGTTAAAAAAAAAACCACAAGAAAATTGTATGCTGATTAACAATGGAAAAGAAAAACAATAGAGTCGGAAGGGAGAAGACAGCAAAAAGTACTGTGGGAAATCAAGTTAGCAAACAGTGCAGATCTCAAAAAAGCCACCTGAGTCATCAAGCTGGCAGACTATTTCTTGACATTTCCCCTAATTGCATTGTCTTTAACAGCAGTATTATCTTTAAAAAATTATTAAAACAAGTAACACAATCAGCTGAAATACATATGTTGAAGGGAACCAAATGGCAAAAAGCATTTTCCACTTAAAATTCCCTGAAAGAAGTCTCAATTAACTATTGATACTGAAATCATAGAATCAGAATGGTTTGGGTTGAAAGGGACCTCAAAGATCGTCCAGTTCTAACCCCACTGCCACAGGTATAGACACATTCCACTGGATCAGGTTGCTCAAAGCCTCATCCAATTAGCCTTAAACACCTCCAGAGATCGGACATCCACAACTTTTCTGAGGAACCTGTGCCAGTGCCTCATTACTGTTATAGTAAAGAATTTCTTCCTAATATCTAATCTAAATCTCCCCACTCTCAGCATAAACTGTCCTGCCTCATCCTATTCCTAAGCTCCCTGATAAAGACCTCCTCCCGAGCTTTCCTGTAGGTCCTTTTTATGTCCTGGAAGGCTGTTATAAGGTCTTTCCATAACCTTCTCTTCTCTAGGATAAGGGAGCCCAAGTCTCTCAGCCTGTCCATATTTCACAATAATCTCTAAAACTCTTATTTAGACTAGATTCTTGAAGAGTTGGAAAATACTAACAAGTTCAGAAAGATAATTTTTTTTTATTTCAATGTCAAAATTCTGTTTTGTTTTTTTTTTCCAGAGCTTCACAGTCCACAAAATTACATTACAGCAAGATGAAATAAGAGCCACAAGAAACAGGAGTATAGAGACAGAAGTACTTGGAAACAAAATGTGCTTTAGCCTAAGCAGGCTGCAGTCAGGCTGCCAAGATATTCTTCCAGAAGGGCTGACTACACAGATTCTGTCCTCTTCATGTTAGAGGCTGCACCCACCCAGAGCTTCTGGAGCTGCAAACTTTTGGTTTGTACTTTTCTGTACACCTGATACTGACAAAAGCCAGGATGTTTTTTTTGATATTTCATATCACTGCATGTATAAATGCACTTATCTCCAACCAGTGAATGAAAGATCAGGATATTCCTCAGTGAAAAGGTATTATGACAGTTTCATGCTTCATTGAAAATGCAGAGTACATTCACAAGTGTCAGGGGTAGCTGAAGTCTGACAGAAGGACATTTCATCTACGGAGCTTACAGAAACCAATGGTGTTAAACCTGTCTGGCATTTCTGAGAAACATCCCTTCTGTTATATTCTGACTAATAATGTCAAGATGCTTGGTTGCACTTTCCATCAGGAGGTTGCAAAACACTTTATAAAGGTGGCAAAAATCATTACAGATACTTTACAAATATACTGGTATTCTTGTACTCCTAGACTGGAAGAAAGAAACTTGGAGAAGGTACAGATCTTAGGCCTGTAGTATCAAGTGGTGGTTATATGGATTTATTGAATATGTTTCTTTTTTTTTTCAGATGGAAACCCCCTCATCTTTGTAATAGTACATCTGTCTCTGTGCTTTTTATATTCTATGAGTACTCCATACAGCCAGTACAGCAAAGAAAAAACAGTTCAATGAGTTGCAGGGAAGCACAGTAACTTGTATTACAGAAAGACGAGAACAAAAAAGGGATTCCTGGAATCCTTCATTTTCTTGATTGTAAATAAGACACATGGCCAGAAATATTTAAAATGTCAGACTTTTTTTTTTTTTTTCAAAACATAAGATTCAGGAACAAGGCTATCCTTAAGGAGAAATCTACTATGTGAAAGGAATAAAAGATAAAACTGATAATTAATACTAATGGATAAAGCACCCAGTAGATCAAAACCAGAGAAAGCCTCCTGAAACTACAATTCAGATTAACACTTGAAAAGACCTTCGATACCTTGGAGGCTCTTATAAAGTAAAAAGTGTCCATAGCCTGAAAATATTTTCAATTTCCTTTGAAAATTCCTTTCTTTACCCTTCAGGCAAATCTAACAACATATAATGGGCTGATAGATACTGTCAGGATTTTCTTTACTTGTGTCCATCAGAGGCCATCATTTATTTTGCCAAAATCTAAAGGATTGCAGAGCCTGAGGTTTACCTTAAAGTTGCTGAGATTTCTCCAATTAAATAATCCACTGACAGAAGCAGTTTTATTTGGTTTCTTTTTTCATTCTGTCAGAAGCTAGAAAGATAACGAGACACTATCTGCAACAACATAAATCATGTGGAAAGCCATCAGTCAGAAACCCAAGGTTAAAAAAAAAGAGCATACAAAACAATGGAGTCAGCTATGATAACACAAATTAAAAACTGTTCTTCATTGGTAACTAGTCTTCACTGTAATATTCAAGTTTTGCACCATTTTAGGACTTTCTTCAGAATATGACAAGAGTTGCAAAAATGGAAGACATTTCTGCCCACATGCAACTGAGATACAAAATACTATTCAGAATACTAATTCATAAGCTGCTTATTTTGCCTTGAGGCATAAAGAAATAAAATAAAAATTCAGAGCTACTTTTGCTACTTCTGTAAGAGCAAGAACAAGCATAGGCACATTTATGTGTTTCCTTTGTCCCCTTTTAATCCTATTGCATTTTTATATTAAAAAACATAGATTACAGATAGAGATCTATGGAATATGCTTATCTGCTGTTACAGTAAGAGATAAGAGAAAACCAGTACATGATTAAACATGTAACAAGTGTTGTATCTTAATGAAGCAGCCTACTGAATATTCAGAGGAATTCACTAATGGATATAGGCTGCAGTATGGGGCTTTGCCAATAACTGCATATTAAAAAAAGGAGTAGGGAAAATAAAAGAAGAAAACTAAAACACCCCCAAACCACAAAAACTAGGAAGCTACCAGGGCAGAGATCAAATGTATTATTATAAGATCACTGCTACTAGGCTGAGCCACCCTGGGGCTAAAAAATGCTTCATGCAGATTAGCTATACTTATGACATGTAGTCAGTGTAAGCAAAGGATGCAAGATTAAATTTTAGATGGCTTGCTAATATATCCATGCATACATTAATATGTCCTCTATATAACCCCAATTAATTTTGTAACTGCAAGATTAAACCTCAGCCTTCTGTTCCTGACATACAAAGAAACATCAGCCTCTCACAGTTGTCCATGGCTCGTAAGTGCCTCTGAAATGTGGTATCTTTGCTCTGGAAGAACAATCTGCATTATGGCTTAGCCTCAATTGTTTGTCACACCTAAACAACAGAAACTAAAAATAAAAGTCTTGTCTTTTTCTCTTCCTTATCTGAACTTCACCTCTAACATAGGATTCTTCCCCAGGAACAGAAATTAAGGATGCTTCTGCAGGGAGTTTGGACTAGGCGATCTGTAAAGGTTCCTTCCAACACAAAGCATTCTATGATTTTGTGATTCTACAGTTCTATGTTAAACAGCTTTAGAAAAATAAAAGGGGTTTCTAGTCACAGGTAGATGATCCCTCCAAAACATTAGAACTATATTTAGGCAGAAGTATTAAACGTGGCAATGCAGGAAGCTCCAGCAATCAGTTTGTACAAGACAGTCTGATTCCCAAAGCACTAGAGGTATTTCTGATTACCTGAGCAGAGGGCTTCTCTACAACTGCTCACTTAAAACAGCTACACAAATCTGTCGATTGCATTTCCTAATTTGGCAGTTCTATGCAACAACATCTGAAATTAACCTACAACTCACATGGTCCACTAAAACATCATAATAGCCTCGGAGTTTACTGTTTTCACAGCACCTGTGACAACAGCATGACTGTTTTACAGAGAATTCAATAATAAAAAAAACTAATCCCAAACATTTTGAATTGAAAAATGGAACCTTTGCACCTGGGAAATAAAAAAATGGATTTGACCTTATTGCACAAAATTGTCTTTAGAACTCTTTTTTTCTTGAAGACAACAATGATTGAAATAAACAGCTCTTACCTAATCTATATTTTTAGACACAAAAAATCACTCTTTATGACTGTTTCCAAGAAAGTCAGGATAAGACATTTTTCTAATATTTTTTTTTGATTAATTAATCATCCAGGGTCATCCTCAGAGTCTCTTTTCCCATCTTTGTTATTTGTTAGAGAAGCCCAGCAACCACTGTAGTGAGGTCTGAGTCACACTTGGACAAAGAAGACTTCAGAGATAATGAAAAATCTGTTTCATAAAGACAGAAAAAGGCATTTCCTGGATCCCAGGACATTCCAAGGAATGACCTTCCTGCAGCCAGGTGGATAAAAAGCAGGAAAGGGGTGCAAAGGACACTTTACACACTCACTGGAAGACAGGAGTTGAGAAATACCTGACTTAAGGAGAAACAAAGCCTCTTTTCTTCACCAGACACTGAGAATATCAGGTAATGGGCAAGATGAAGGTTTTGCAGTCATCAAGGAAAAAGAAAAACTGGAATTAATATGCTGTGGTGATGGAAGAAGCAAATCTCTCCTTCTGAAAAGCAATGTGCTCAAATAGCAATGTAAACCCTTAACTTTGGAGACTGCTAAGCAAATCATAGAATAAATTAGGTTGTAAAAGACTTTTTAGATAATTGAATCCAATCAGAAGTCTCACAGTGTCAAGTCCACCACTAAACCATGTCCTTAAGTACCACATCTGCATATTCTTTAAACACCTCCAAGGACAGGGACTCCACTGCTTCCCTGTGCAGCCTCTTCCAGTGCTTGACAATGCTTTCCATGAAGGAATTTTTCCTAATGTCCAGATTAAACCTCCCCTGGTACAACCTAAGGCCATTTTCTCTTCTCCTAATACTTGTTACTTGGAAGAAGAGACCAACAGCCACCTTGCTACAATCTCCTTTCATGTTTTTGTAGAAGGCGATAAGGTCTCCTCTCTACCTCCTCCTCTCCAGATTAAACAACTCAGTTGCCCCAGATGCTCCCAGTAACACTTGTGCTCTGGACCCTTCCCCAGCTCCATTGACCTTCTCTGGACATGGTCCAGAAACTCAATGTCGTTCTTGTAGTGAGGGACTCAAAAGCGAGCACAGGATTTGAGGTACAGCCTCACAAGTGCCAGGCACAGGGGGATTATCTCTCCCCTACTCCTGCTGACCACACTTTTACTGATAAAAGACAGGATGTTGTTAGCCTTCTTGACCACTTGGGAACACTGCAGGCTCATCCAGATCATTGATAAAATATTAAAAAGAACAGGCTACAACACTGAGCCCTGGGGAACAATCCTTGTAACTGGCAACCAGCTGTATTTAACTCCACCACGACTCCTTGGGTCTAGCCATCCAGCCAGTTTTTTACCACATCCATCCAAGCCATGAACCACCAGTTTTTCTAGGAGAATGCTGTGTGAAAGTGTTTCAACGGTTTCACTAAAAACCAAGTAAACTACAACGACAGCTTTTCCCTCATCCAGTAAGTGGGTAACCTTGTCATTGACGGAGTTCACTTTNGCCTCAACTGTTTGTCACACCTAAACAACAGAAACTAAAAATAAAAGTCTTGTCTTTTTCTCTTCCTTATCTGAACTTCACCTCTAACATAGGATTCTTCCCCAGGAACAGAAATTAAGGATGCTTCTGCAGGGAGTTTGGACTAGGCGATCTGTAAAGGTTCCTTCCAACACAAAGCATTCTATGATTTTGTGATTCTACGATTCTATGTTCAACAGCTTTGGGAAAAAAAAGGAGTTTCTAGTCACAGTTAGATGATCCCTCCAAAACATTAGAACTATATTTGGGCAGAAGTATTAAACGTGGCAATGCAGGAAGCTCCAGCAACCAGTTTGTACAATGTCAGTCTGATCCCCTGGTAGCTAGAGGTATTTCTGAGCAGAGGGCTTCTCTACAACTGCTCACTTAAAACAGCTACACAAATCTGTCGATTGCATTTCCTAATTTGGCAGTTCTATGCAACAACATCTGAAATTAACCTACAACTCACATGGTCCACTAAAACATCATAATAGCCTCGGAGTTTACTGTTTTCACAGCACCTGTGACAACAGCATGACTGTTTTACAGAGAATTCAATAATAAAAAAAACTAATCCCAAACATTTTGAATTGAAAAATGGAACCTTTGCACCTGGGAAATAAAAAAATGGATTTGACCTTATTGCACAAAATTGTCTTTAGAACTCTTTTTTTCTTGAAGACAACAATGATTGAAATAAACAGCTCTTACCTAATCTATATTTTTAGACACAAAAAATCACTCTTTATGACTGTTTCCAAGAAAGTCAGGATAAGACATTTTTCTAATATTTTTTTTTGATTAATTAATCATCCAGGGTCATCCTCAGAGTCTCTTTTCCCATCTTTGTTATTTGTTAGAGAAGCCCAGCAACCACTGTAGTGAGGTCTGAGTCACACTTGGACAAAGAAGACTTCAGAGATAATGAAAAATCTGTTTCATAAAGACAGAAAAAGGCATTTCCTGGATCCCAGGACATTCCAAGGAATGACCTTCCTGCAGCCAGGTGGATAAAAAGCAGGAAAGGGGTGCAAAGGACACTTTACACACTCACTGGAAGACAGGAGTTGAGAAATACCTGACTTAAGGAGAAACAAAGCCTCTTTTCTTCACCAGACACAGAGAATATCAGGTAATGGGCAAGATGAAGGTTTTGCAGTCATCAAGGAAAAAGAAAAACTGGAATTAATATGCTGTGGTGATGGAAGAAGCAAATCTCTCCTTCTGAAAAGCAATGTGCTCAAATAGCAATGTAAACCCTTAACTTTGGAGACTGCTAAGCAAATCATAGAATAAATTAGGTTGGAAAAGACTTTTTAGATAATTGAATCCAATCAGAAGTCTCACAGTGTCAAGTCCACCACTAAACCATGTCCTTAAGTACCACATCTGCATATTCTTTAAACACCTCCAAGGACAGGGACTCCACTGCTTCCCTGTGCAGCCTCTTCCAGTGCTTGACAATGCTTTCCATGAAGGAATTTTTCCTAATGTCCAGATTAAACCTCCCCTGGTACAACCTAAGGCCATTTTCTCTTCTCCTAATACTTGTTACTTGGAAGAAGAGACCAACAGCCACCTTGCTACAATCTCCTTTCATGTTTTTGTAGAAGGCGATAAGGTCTCCTCTCTACCTCCTCCTCTCCAGATTAAACAACTCAGTTGCCCCAGATGCTCCCAGTAACACTTGTGCTCTGGACCCTTCCCCAGCTCCACTGACCTTCTCTGGACATGGTCCAGAAACTCAATGTCGTTCTTGTAGTGAGGGACTCAAAAGCGAGCACAGGATTTGAGGTACAGCCTCACAAGTGCCAGGTACAGGGGGATTATCTCTCCCCTACTCCTGCTGACCACACTTTTACTGATAAAAGACAGGATGTTGTTAGCCTTCTTGACCACTTGGGAACACTGCAGGCTCATCCAGATCATTGATAAAATATTAAAAAGAACAGGCTACAACACTGAGCCCTGGGGAACAATCCTTGTAACTGGCAACCAGCTGTATTTAACTCCACCACGACTCCTTGGGTCTAGCCATCCAGCCAGTTTTTTACCACATCCATCCAAGCCATGAACCACCAGTTTTTCTAGGAGAATGCTGTGTGAAAGTGTTTCAACGGTTTCACTAAAAACCAAGTAAACTACAACGACAGCTTTTCCCTCATCCAGTAAGTGGGTAACCTTGTCATTGACGGAGTTCACTTTAGTCAAGCAGGACCTGCCTTTACAAAACTCACGCTCACTGGGCCTTATCACCTTGTTGAATGAATTGCCCATGCGGTTCATGTAGAGATTTTTCTCTCTTTCCACTGGAAAGTCATTCCACCAGCCCTCTCTTTTTGTAAGCTGTCAGTATCCCTGCTGAGCTACAGGGCAGCACCCCGGGACAAAAACAAAAACAAAAAAAAAAAAAAAAGGAAGAAATAGCCAGAGCAGTTCTTTCTCTTCTACAAAGTCAGAGCATCAAAAAGAAGACACCTAAAGAGGTTTCTGAACTCCCTTGTTTAAAAATGTCCTAGGCTAAGGCAATAACAGTAATTTGCCTGGCTGCTTGCTTTTGCATTATTGTCATTTATGCTTACACTCAAATCTTGCATTAAATTAGGAAATATATATAGTAGTTGGAATAGACTGACATTTAAACTGTTCAAGCAACCAAGGAGGTGAAAGATATATGCATGGATTTTTACATTTAAGCTGATCTAATTAAAGTGGAATATACTTAAAACAAAAAGAAATCTAACATCATAATAATGCTAAAAAGTTTATCTAGAAGCCAGAGTTATCTTTCATTTGATGAACACTGATTAGGTCTGTTCCTAGGAGGAGAGGAAGGAAAGGCACGTTTAATTTAGAAACAGACCTTGGATGTCTGAATTTCAGGAACGGTTGTGTTTTATTCTAATTTCCCAGCACACCAGGGATTCACACGGCACTTAATTTCAAAGAAGGCATTTTTTACTGAATTAGCACTTTCTAACCATGTAAGAAAAACCTCCACAGCGTGTCACGGAGCGCTGCAGCTTCAGGTCAAAGGATCCTGAGCCTACTACACCATCTAGTGTTAAAACAAGGAAAGTGCAAGAAAGTTATTTTAAACCATCTTCATTACTTTACACTTTCCCGCTTGACAGATAAATAAAAATCAGTTTCATCACGTTCATAAGTTGCAAAGAGCATTTATCACATTAATGTGACAATTGTCTTTCACAAAACTTCTCAAAACCTTCTTTTAAAACTTCAGTGTTTGGCATTCTATGTTGCTAAAGCTGTAAATTTTATCTTCTCCACGCTAATAAGTAGATCAATTCTTAACAGAAGCTTGAGCCTTTGTAAAATTAAGAATTTTCCAGAACTGAATTGATTATATAGGAAATGCTACAGGAATAAACGTGGTAGAAAAATAGAAGAGCAAAGTTCCTTCAAGAAATCTGAAGTTTTGAAGGAAAAAATCACAATGAAAAGAAGGTCTATTTTTCCACAGTTGTTCTTGTTCAACATTATCTTCTGAAAAGAAGCAATCTGATAGTACATTCTTGATTTTAGGCACTTGAAAGATAACAAGACATGTCTAACATTAATATCAGAAAGCCTATTCACATTCCTAAACAGCATTTGTCCTAATCAGCATCTGAGTGTCTCAAACTGATTTTCAGAATGTCTGAGGACTAGATTTCTGATTATTCAGCACACAAATCTAGTGTAAGGTCATTAAATAAAATTTGGGTTGTATTTTGGTATCAGAAAAAAACCCTTCTGAAGTAAGCAATAATGACAAGCTAGAATATTTCTGGACTACATCAAGCCGTACAATCTGGAATGTAAAATTATAGCCAAGTTCTTTAACAATTTATACACAGCAACTTCATAGCAAATTCAAGATGCATTTTTTCTATGCAATGTGGACCATGTAAGGCATTTTGAATAACATGTGCCTTCACAAAGATGGGTCGAATCTTTCCTCTAATCCTGAGGCTTAGAAAGCCTTTCAAAAATCCCTGGAATTTTGAGATATACACAGGGCTATAGACAGGCTTATGGCTTCTCTGCCTGAACTTCAACCATCCACCAAACTGATAACTGTGATGATACAAGTCTGTGCTCAAGCTGTCAAGCTTAAGTTCACTGGAAACTTAGGAGCACAGACAAGGTGACGGTAGCATGCAGTCCACTTGTTCTGACAAGTTATTACAATTGCAGCTGCCAGAGACAGCTGTGGGTACTGTTCAGTCATGGGAGATGGAACTAGCCACCCTGAAGGGTACTTTTCTGATTGCGTGGTCTTGGCGGATTTATTTCCAGATGAAGACAAAAATATGGACACAAGCAAGTCTTTCTTCTGCCAAACTCAAGTCACTTAGAAAAGGGATGTGATCAAGATGGGTACGTGGCTTGGCCTTGGGACAAAGTTTCCATTCCAAAGCATCTTAAATAGATTATATTTCTGCTCAAATAGTTTTCTTTTATGATACTGTTTCAAATATAAAAATACTGAGCAAAACACTGTGTCAACGGGACATTTTGCAGTCACTAAACCCAAAAGGTTGCCTCAAAAACTTGTTGAGAGGTGCACCGTGGTGTAGTGAAAGAGAGTCAGGCAGTGAAAGAGAGTCAGGCAGTGACTTATCTCTTCTCAGCCAGCCAGCCCTGCCCTGCTGACGTGACATGCTTGCTGGATGGAGAGCTGGTCAGAGAGACAGACCTAGCGACATGGAGTAGTTGATGTGATTCTTCTCTTGGTGTAAGCAAAGTTGTGACTTCGTTTGCACATATTTTCTGTTTGCACCAAATGCTCTGACCTGTATTCAGAAAACTGAGGCAGAACGACTCAACCTTTCCAGTGCAAACAGATTGTGGTGAAGTTTCCTGACAGCTCTATCCCACTGAGATTTCCAGCATCTTTTCGTTCCTAAGACTGCAGTTGGCGAGCTGTATTTGAACCCCAGCATTTGTTAAATACATTCAGAGTAGGATTCCAGCAGTTCCGCCTTTCATGAGAGGCAACAAAATTTTTAAATTTCAGGCACAGTTAGGTAGCAAATCTTTAAAACCTGGTATTTTACATTTCCCTAGAAAGGCTCACTATAAGTCGAGAGGCAATAACCCTCAGATTTAGCATTATTCAGTGCAGCCATGTTTACACAGTAGTGCTGTGTAAAGAGCACAAAATACTTAATGATATCAGACTACAAGATGGAAACTCTATAATTCAAGACAACAACCAGTTCTAATTGAGTTTTGGAGTGTTTGGAATGCTATTTGTCAACTATCTGGAAATCACTCTGACAAAAAGCTTCTGAATTGATATTTCAGTCAATTCCCACAAACAAAAGTGAATCCAAAGCAGGTACTTCAGATAGGAAGGGTAACTAAAGTGCTGTTGGCTCTCAGCAGGAGGTTTATTCCAGTCTCCCAAGCTAATTCTCTACTGAACATCAAAAGACAGGGCATATACTGCAGGAGAAAGCAAACAGGGACCTCAAAGCCATCTGAAGAGATGAATTACTAAATTTAGATTAAGTGGCAGGCATGAGACATTGAATCTGAAGGAAAGAAGGAAAAAGGACAGAGTCAAAGACAGAAATACTTAGGCTGAGGAGAGAACGGCAGAAGGCACTGGTTTCAAAGAGGAAATACTCTATACCTCTCCTCACATCACATCAGAAAAAAACTTTCTCTTGTCACAAGAGAAAATCAGACTGAAAGAAGTTTTCAGGCAACTGTAGATGTCTGGGGATTCCCTTCACCTCACTTCACAATAAGAATTTAATCACCACTGCTACATTATCAGCTTGAATCATGCAGCCCAACTTGAAAGTCTCCATCTACAAAGCAAAATATGTATTTTTTATTTTCATGAATAAGAGGTACCACTATAATCTTAATTTTCAAGAAGACCTTGTAGATCAGGGATGTTTCTCTTCCAGGCAAGAAATCACTCCATCTGTGATTGTCCCCTGAGGCTACACAGAGACCTTGTGGAGGTAATCTATTCCAAATAACTAAGTTGATCTACAGCATCAGCAGATATATCACTGCTTGATACCATTGTCATGTAAAGTAAGTAACCTGGAAAGCTTCTAAAATGTGAAAAGACAAATGACATAGAAACTATAAGCAGAAACAAGAAGAGCAGAGGACAAAGATTAATTCATGTGGCTATTCCATGAAGATGCACTATTCCCATCAATCTTTAATAATAAACATTTCCTATTCACCTGTAACTGCATTGTAATCACTTTGCTAGGCAAGCAATTCACATTTCACAGGCCTTAAAACACCAAAAGGAGCAAAGCTTATCTGCTTTGTTTACTGCTTATTTAATTGTTGGAATAAGATCATAACCCAGAACATCATCAGCTTTAGTAAAAACATTCTTCTGTTTTTTCCCTTTCTCAGACTAGCAGAAAACAAGAATAGGGAAATCATTATGCTCCTCACTCCATCCATGCTTCTTTCATTAGAGAAGTTTTAGAAACTTCTTCAAACTATTGCACTCTTATTAAAGAAAAATGAAATTTTCAGAAATGGATTTCTTTTTGGTTAATTTACAGGTTCATCATGAATATAAAAGTGTTTTGACATATATTTCATAAATAGTTGCCTTAGTTAACAGAGAGATGTCTCTACATCACCACAACTTGCAACAAAATCCACAGAAAACAGCAAGTGCTTCAGTAGTAAATCATCTGAATAGTGGCAAATGAGCTCCTTTTTCAGCCATAACTTATGACTTTGATGTAGATTTCTGAGAGATATACAACCCAGGATTCTATCAGATGGTTACATTTACAGGTTTTTTTTCAGTTTCTAAATGAGGACAATCAAGAATGGAAATCTGCCATTCCAATGTTACCATGATATTGAGGCTGAGAATCTTTGTTGTTCCTTTTGCAATATAAAGGGGGAAAAAGGCTCACTTGCCAGGAATGATTTTTGCTCAAGCAAAAATCTTACTCAAATAAAGAAATTCACATCTCAACACAATGCTTTGCTAACTAAAACCCATCACCTGTTACACTACACAGAGCCATTAAAAGTCAGTGCAGGACAATCAATCTGCAGTAATACCTCTCAAAAAGCAGCTTGATTGTATGACAAAATAGGTTTCTCAAGTGCTTCATGCAACATGTTTTCTTGTATTTGAGGACCAAAGCCACAGTGAAGATCTATCCTACCTTCAAGGGAGAAATGTGCGACTGTAAGACGTATCCATGGACATTCTCTATTTGAGACAAGTTCTTCTCTGACACATGAACAAGCTCTGGGCCTCTCACTTCATGGGTTAATCGAGGCAAAGTATGATCATGTGGAGCATCCTCATCCTGATAACGATATTTCTAGAGAAAAAAGATAGCAAGGAAGAACAAATAAGCTTTGAAGAAGCAATGTACATGTATTAATGTAAGTACGGTTAAAGAGAAAGAGTATCAGACATCAGACAACATGACCCTCAGATTTCCTAATCTGTTCTGGAGACAATACATTCTTTTTTTAACATTTCACCAAGGAGAAAAAATATGATATAATACACTGGTATACAAAACTTTTACCATCAGATATACTTGTGAGATGACATACTGACAAGGGCTGAGAATGAAAAAAAGATGTGTTGATCAGCTGAACCATAGCTTCAGCTCACAGTTCACATCCCTGTGTTAACAACTGTACTTCTATAGCCTTTCCCTGGAAAATATTTGAGTCATTTTCCATTTAGCACCACGTACTCTGGTGCTGGAGAGTACATGTGCTTCCACAGAGCAATAGTGAGAAAGAAAATTGCTCTCCAATAAAGTTACCTCCTTATCCTGAAGACTAATTAGGGCATGAGGTGTTGTAACTCCTTCCTCCATGGAGAAGCAATGTAAGAAACAGGAAGTAAACAGCTTGTCCAAGATCCAGAACAGAGCTTATAACCAGGAATATAACTGTAAAAATTTAATTAAATTACCAGATCTGTCCTTTAGCTAGAATCCTTTTCAAAAGGATGCCATATACTTGGCTGATAGGCACTGCTATGTTTTTGTGGTGGGACCTCTGGAGTGTTGCTTCATTTACTCATCCCTCCAAAGAATCCCAGCTGATTCCTGCCTTCACTCTCATGTATGGAAACAGTTCAGGAGCTGCCATTTATTTTCAGAATACATACATGACATAATTGATTCTCTCCTTTCCTGAGATATGGTCGCAACTCCTCACACACTCACTTTTCAGATAACATAATTAATGAATCTATAAAATTACTGGCACCAGAGTAGTATTATTTGGGCAAGAAGCCATTGGTCTAATAGATGGTACTTCAAGCAATGTCACATTAAAGGCTTGGCACAAAGATCACTGAAGCCCCAAGCAATCAATTATTTTTTTAATCCAGTGAGTATTCTTTCAGAAAAGATGACTACTCAGAGACATCCTCCTTAAAATGAGTCATTTGCTAAAACATGATTAGGACTAATAACAGGAGAATACCAGAGTCATCCTATCTGCCCAGGAAATGGTAACAATGAAAATGTCTAGTGACAGATTTCCAAAGAGGAAAGACAGCAGTGGCAGAGCCCATAATGGGTTTTGGTGATCATTAGTGCAGCTTTACACTGCAAGAAGCAGTGCTAGGAAGCATTAAAGAGAGGATATCTCTATGTCCATCAGTAAGTCTTTTCCATATCAATGTGCTGTAGTGTAGCTATTGCATATATGAGAAGCAAGGGACAAAGGAAAGGGGCTCGCCCTGAGCCCTGTGCTCCTGAAAAGCAGAACACTTCTGTGTATCTACACTGGTAGATCTTCCCATGAGTATCTATGCTTTATAATTAAAACTGATCATTTTATCCAATAACTGCACACATCCATGACAAATTCAATAATATCCATGTTAATGTGCCATAAACTGGAACGTTAACAGATTTCCACTTTTCAATCTGCCTTTATCTCTGTCCCATCCCAAGCCCATCCTTCTCATTCTTCACAAAGCACAAGCTTAGAGCATTTCTGGGTCAATCCTGGTATGTGTTTGCCTCATGTTCTTAGCACCAAACCCATTGATTTTTGTACATCTTTCCTCCCACTGCATCTCTTCACTGAAATGCTTTCAGCTGTGAACCAAAACAGCCTGACACAGCAAAAAGCCAGTGGTAAAACTTAAAATACCAAATCAGAATTGAAAGTCTCCTGCAGAAATGCCTCATTGGTCTTCATTGATTTGTCCTGATGGGATCCTGCAAATATCCTCCAACTTATTCCAGTCCCTAGAGACCAGAACCTCCTCTAAGGGTTAATTCAGATTTCTGGAGGGAAAAAGCATGATTGCACAGAAATACTACTTTTCATTTGACAAAAGAACAGGTGTATGTCTTATGATAATTAAATTACAAATCAGTGCCTGCTGCTGACAGAGTTTTGTGTGCTGCCAGCTAGCATCAGATATTTAAAATCCTTTGTAATTACCTATAATGGGGGAATGGAGTGTGCTGCTGTGAATTTTTAATATGAATGTGCCTTTTTATAAGAGACCACTTTTCTCTACAACATGAGATTTTTACAGTGTCGCTGCTCCTCACACTGTACTATCTAAAGGAGCATTTCTAAGATTGTGTTTGTCAAAGATTTGTCAGCTAAACAGAACTGAAGATATGAATTCAGCATAGAGTAATAGTCAAAAGCCTTAAATCTGAACAAAAAAAAGTGGGAAGTTATGATACGAGTTATAATAGCCATACTACTGCACTGACAGGGAAATAGAGATACTCTTACAATCTACCTTTGAGATTGTCAGCCAATTTAGGTAGCTGGAAATTTGTCACTCAATTTTGGGCCAACTAGAACTGGTTTTTTTACAACAGTCCCTAGCACTTTTTTGCAGTTACAGTCAGTTGGCTTTGCAGAAAATTTAAACAGAACACCTCATATTAGATTAACTCAAACTGGCCTGTGTCCTAAGCTGCTGAGTGTGGTCCTACTAGAGTCGCCATCAAAAAACACATGCCTCTGTTCTTCTCTACATAGTGATCCTGCTTTAGCAGGGGGCTTCAACTAGATAATTTCCAGATCTCTCTTTCAGCCCTAACCATTGTGTGATTCTGTGGCTTTTTGGCTGGACCACATTCCAAGACATCACACAACATGTCTGCTTGCAATAGGATGGCTGCAAAATGAGGAAGCAAAATGTTTCTCCAGTCTTCTTCAGCAGGGATCAGACTACTGCATCCTAGAAGCTGTGAGTCTTCATATAAACTAAAGACTACAGAGAAAGGAATTTCTGTAGACAATGTCCCACATGAGACAATGCCCTCTGAGTGCTCCAGTCATCCCATTGCAATCTGGGGATAGACAAGGTAAGCAATTGGGTCCTAATGCTGCCTGTTCCTTACTCTTTGCTCACTTAACTTTCCCCTCAACCCACTATTTAAGCTGCTTTGCAACTCCCATGCAGAGTAGCCCCACTACTAGTCAGCTGCTGCAATCCTGACATGGAAACTACCTTTGAAGAGGTCAAGCATGGTACCACTTCTGCATGATATTAGGTTCAGAATTCAATACACCGGGTATGTTCTCAGTTTTAGCAACAAGCAAAAACTAAAACCATAATGGATTTGGTCTATTATAGAAAAGTTTATTCTGCAAAGTCCCACTAAAAGAAAATATTAGTGCTACTTTGTCTCACTTCTGCACTCATTTTTTTCCAGCAATCTTCAATCTGTTGAATTTTACTGTCCAAAGGCAGCAAATTTCAATGTCATACATCTTGAGAAAACAAACCTTACAATTTGCACACACAAGTCCTTGGGCATTCATCCACTCATGAGAAGAAATAATGTTACTCATCCAACTGATTGCAAATGAGCAACACAGCTTGAATTCTGAATATTTGCAATCAATCTATAGAGTAAAAAGAGGAAAAAAAAAAGTACTCTTCTCATTATATAAAATGGAAGAAATCACAATCTGCTTGCCAAGACTGTGGAAGTAGATTAAGAAGCTTAAATCATTGAATAATTATACTTATTGTGAATGACTTGGTCTTTTGCTTATCAAGTAGATTCCTAACAAGCTTGTCACTACATCACAGCAATACCTTTCATCTAAGAAGCCTCACGAGCTTTATAAGTGGTAGTCAAGTTTGATACTATCCTTTTGAAAAAAGTATATGTATCATCTAAAGGTGAGAAAAATTAGGCAGAGAAGTATAACAAGCTGTTCAAGGTCACAAAGAGAATCAATCAATTAAGGAGTGGCAGAACTCAGGAGATTTTTCCAGTATGCACTTCAAAGCCCAAGACCAAGTGCAACTATACTGACTTTATAGTAATAATAATAATTATTACTATTAAAAGAAGATTGCAGTTTTTCTACTGCCACTGCAATTTATTTAGATTTGTTTGGGGGGGGTGGTAGTGTTTTATTAAAAGATTTTCTTCCTCGCGAAGGTTCTAAGAGACAGCAGAATTTCTATGGTCAGGATTTAGGTTTTCCTCTGCATCAATGTAATAGCTAGCAGTGCTTTGTATAAATTATATTGTGATATCTCTGAGAAAAAAATAATGATTTTTAGAGGACAAGATTTTTCCTTCAAGAACTAAATCGTTTTATAGAACGGACACTGTCAGCACTGAATACTGAGAATCTGCATAACTCTTCCATTCATTATAGCAAGAAGTTCCTTTTCTTTCAAGGGAGAGAGGATCAAATACATGATTTCTTCTCTCAGTTCATTGAAATAAGCAGATATTTGCCCATTGTAGGCAATATGTGTTCAGTTTTTTAAAAAACCAAGGATAATATAGAGGACCAAATATGCTTTACAGTAGTATCATCTGTTTTTTGAACTTCTAAATAATTTTATTTTCATGGTAAAGTAGACATGGAACGGACACCTCTTCCTTAGATTAGCTGGACATAGATACACCTTTTGCTCACAAGATGGCACAATAACCATCGAGTTAAAGCACATTCTCACATTCCACTATAAAGGGTTGCAGGAAAAAGTAAGTAGATATGCAGTGTTATAAAACTTCAAACGTTTTTTTTTTTTACTTTGAACTGACCCAGTACAAAATTATTAAGAAAAAAAGTGGCAATCTGTATAGTAAGTACAGGTTATGATCATACACAAAGCTGGCAGCTGGGGAAAAGCTTAACAGTACATACAAGCATCAAAAGCTACAAGCAAGTAGGAACCTATTGGTTTTTGGAGGCTTTAGCATGAACAAAACCACTGTGTATTGACAAAATTGAGACTAGTCCAGAATGCTGCATTCCTCAAGGAATTCTAAATCCTAATTAAAACCGCCTGCGTGCAAATCTGTACCATGAGGTATTCAGCTCCATATGCTGCATTGCATTTTGGACCTGTTAACAGCATCAGTTTAGCCCTCTGGAGGTTGCTACTTGCTATCCAACAATTTAAAATAGATTTTTAACTTGAAGTACCAGTGTAAAAAAAAGGCAATCTAAGAGGGCGGTTTTGTTCATATTAAATGGTGAATGTGACTGCAGACTATAAAAATCAGCAACTTTGAGAAGAAAAAAAAAAAGTCCAGCTAATACTGATTGTTTATCTAAGTGCAGCAAAGGAAAGACGTGGGTGAAACCATACAATCTATCAGCATGAGGTTGTAACCACCTCTCCATCCCTTTGGCCTGCAATAACTTCACTCCTTTTTATAGTTTTCAGCTATTACCGTCAAAATATTCTTTTTCTGATATGTACATATTCCCACAACCACTACAGAAGTCTCCATGCCTCGTTTGCTCCCTCCCTTGAGCCTCCTTTCTCCACGCAGCCCTGGATGCACAATGTTGCCGCTCCCACTTCCTGAACCCTACAATTATCTGCTGCCTCACAAATCCTCGTTTTCTACCGCTTGCCTGACCTGAGGAACAGCTTCTTGCATGGGGTGGCTATGCTGAGGTTACTACAGAGCCTTTGAAGAGGCAGCACTGCCAGTTACTGTGTCTCAGTTTCCCCGCAAATAAGCCTGCAGTGGGAATGCAGCATAGTAAAAAAAAAACCCCAAACCAACCCCAAAACCCACCCTGGTTTTATATCAGAATATTACAAATTAATCATGTAATGCAATAAGTAAATAATATCTTATTATTGCCTGAAATAAATGGTACAGAGAAACAAACAAAATCACTGATTAAATGGCTTTGCTCCTCATGTTTCCTGTACCAAAAATATAGATTTTAATTTAGTCCAGCTTTGCTTAGCACATGACACAGCAGGCCATTTGTGTTTTGCAGCTGAAACCCTCTCCCCAGTCTTCACACTTGGGTGCCCTACTTAGTTGAATTTATACAAAAAATAGGACTCCTCTTCTGAGTGCACACTGCAAGTGACTACTTCAGAGATGTCTAACTATAACAAATAAAAAGTGCAAGTGATTTGTGTATTTTAGTTCTGCATGCAATTACCTACTGATTTAAAGCTGTAACAACATATTTTCATAGGAAGTAACTTCAAAGGATCACCAACACCATCCCCTTACTCTGTTTTTCAGCCTTCATGGGTTTTGTGTAGAATCATAGAGTCACAGAATCTTTAGGTTGGAAAAGACCTTAGAGAACATCAGTATTAACCATACCTGTCTACTACTAAATCACAACCCTAAGCACATCACCTACCCACCTTTTAAACACCTTCAGGGATGGTAACTTAACTACCCCCCGGGCAGCCTATTCCAATGCCTGATAATCTTTTCTGTGAAGAATTTTTTCCCAATGTCCAATCTAAACTTCTGCTGACACAGCTTGATGCCATTCCCTCTTGTCCTACTACACATCACTTGGGAGAAGAGACCAACACACACCTCTCTGCAACCTCTTTTTAGGTAGTTGTAGAGAGTGATAAGGTCTCCCCTCAGCCTGCTCTTCTCCAAGTTAAGCAACACCAGTTCCCTCAGCTGATCGTTGTAAGACTTGTTTTACAGCCCCTTCACCAGTTCTGTTGCTCTTCTCTGGATTCACTCCAGAACCTCAATATCTTTCTTGTGGTGAGGGGCCCAAAACTGAACACAGTATGAGGTGCAACTTCACTGGTGCCAAATACAGGGGAATAATCACTTCCCTGTCCTGCTGGCCATGATGTTTCTGATACAAGCTAAGATGCTGTTGGCCTTCTTGGCCACCTGGGCACACTGCTGGCTCATGCTCAGTCAGCTGTTGATCAACACCTGCAGGTCTTTCTCTGCCAGGCAGCTTTCCAGCCGCTCTTCCCCAAGCCTTCAGCATCGCACAGGTTTTGTGTATCCCGACTGCAGGACTCTACTTGGCCTTGTTAAACCTCATCGTATTGGTCTTAATCCATCAATCCAGCCTGTTCAGATCCCTCTGTAGAGCCTCCCTACGCTCCAATGGATTGACATTTCTTCCCAGTTTAGTGTCATCTGAAAACTTGCTAAGGGTGTATTTGATCCCTTCAAGCAGGTCCTTGATAAAGATATTGAACAGATCTGGACCCAGCACTGAATCCTGGAGAACAGCAGTTGTTACTCACCTCCAGCTGGATTCAGCTCATCTTACCACCACTCTTTGGGCCTGGCCATCCAGTAAGTTGNTAAACCCATGCTGAGTGGGCCTGATCATCCGGTTGTCTTGTATGTGAGGTGGCACCCAAGATGACCTGCTCCATGACCTTCCCTGGCACTGGGGTCAGACTCACAAGCCTGTAGTTTTCTCCATCCTCTCTCTGGCACTTCTTGTAAATGAGTGTAACATCTGCAAGACTCCAGTCCAGTGGAACTACCCCAGTCAGCCAGGACTGCTGGTAGATGATGAAAAGAGGTTTGGCAAGCACTGTTGCCAGCTCCTTTAACATCCTTCGGTGGATTGCATCTGGCCCCACAGACAGATGAATATCTAACTATTTTCTCTTGGATCAAGGGAACCTTGTTCTGCTCTTCCTCCCTGTCTACTGGCTTGTAGTTGAGTTCAATGAGTTCAAGGCTGTCAAAACTCTCTCTAAAATAGAGGGCTACTCTCCTTCCTCTCCTTTCTCATCTATCCCTCCTGAAGAGTCTGTAGCCTTCCATATCAGCACTCCAGTTATGTGAGTCATCCCACCACACTTTCGTGAGAGCAATTATGTAGTAGTCCTCTTGCCTTACAATAGCTTCTAGCTCCTCTTGTTTACTGCCCATGCTGTGTGCATTGGTGTAGATGCACTTCAGTTGGTCTGTTGATCCCACTACACTGGTGAGGGGAACAATCTTAATTCCTAAGAAACTACTCACTGAATTATCTAACCCTTCTCTGCAGCCATTTGAAGTGCTCTTTCTCACTTCCTATGAGGTGGCAGACCAAGGGTCCTTGCCAGCACATAATTTCTCAGAAACTGGAGTGCCGTTCCCAGGCCTGGTTATGTCCCCCTCCCTCTTCACATCTAGTTTGAATCTCTGTTAATGAGCCCCTCTGTCTTCTTGGTCGGTACCTTTTTGGCCCTAGGGCACAGGTCTACCCCATCCTTCTACAGCAAACCTGGTGATTTATGTGTCAACCCACGATCAAAGAACCTTACTTCTTACTTCAGGTTCAGAGTCAGTTATCCATTTCCCAGCACTTCCTAATCTTTCCTTTGTCATTGCCAGTAGTAGGAATGACAGGGGAGAAAATAACTTGTGCCGCCGATCCCGTCATCATACTTCTCAGGGCCACAAAATCCCTTTTAATTACTCTTAAATTTTTTGTTGAGATGTTGTTACTACCTAATTGGAAGGTCAGCAATGGATAATAATCTGTGGGCTTGGCCAGAGTCAATTGTTTTCTCACTACATCCCCAATGAGGCCCTAGGAAGGCAGCAAACTTCCCTTTGTAATGGGTCCAGTCTGCAGACTGGTACTTCTCTTCCCTTTAGAAGGGAGTCCTCTATTACAATAACCCATCTCAGCTTCTTATCAAAGCTTGTTTTAATGGAAGGCTGATTGTGTCTTAACCTAGGAAACATTTCTAGGCTGTGAGACCCTCAGTGAGGTTCGATTCCACTTCCAGAGCTTCACATCTATTGTACAAGGGTACCTGGGAAGCTGAGGCTGGCACAGGAGAGAAACATCTGCTGTGTCAGGCAGTAACCTGCTGCCACTCCCCTCTATCTCATGAATTTCTCTCCTAGGCTGAATGGACAGAGGACGGGGAGTCGTCTACCTGTCGGGTCTGAGACAGGGGGTATTATTCCAACAGTCAATCTCCCTCTTGCACTTTCTGAGTAGATGTAGTTGCAGTGGACTTTTTGTCCCCTCAAGCCTGTCCAACTTCATAGTTTGTCCCCCTTAATGAAATCAGTAGCAGTTTGGCTCAGGCTCCAGGGGAGTAAAGGCTTGAGCCATGGCTGGGCCAGGAACTCCTGGAGAAAACCCATAAGGAACAGAGCAAAACATTGAACATCAATAAGGAGCCTCATATAAAATTCTTCCTATGAGTCAACCATGGTGTGGCCAGCAAGAGTAGGGAAAGGATTGCACCACTGTACTCGGTGTTGGTGAAGGTGCATCTGGAATACTGTGTTCAGTTTTGGGATTCTCACTACAAGAAAGACATTGAGGAGAAGGGCAATGGAGCTGGGAAAAGGGCAGGAGAACAAAGGTTATGAGTAGCAGTTGAAGGAATTGGAATTGTTTTTCTTAGTGAAGAAAATTTTAAGGGGAGATCTCACTGCTCTCTACCAAGTAATAAGTGATAGGAAAAGAAGAAATGACCTCAAGTTGCACCAAAGGAGGTTTATATTGTATATTAGAAAAAAATTATTTACTGAAAGAGTGGTAAAGCATTGGAAGAGGCTGCCCAGGGAAGCAATGGAGTCACCATCCCTGGAAATGTTTAAAAAAAATGTGCACATATGGCATTTCAGGATATGGTTTAGTAGGCAGGGTGGTGTTGGGCTAACAGTTAGACTTGATGATCTGAGCAGTCTTTTCCAACCTTAATGATTCCATGATTCTATGACAGACCACTGCTGAGCCCCGTCTGAATCCTTCCTGGATGGAAGGTTGGACTGCACAACCAGGCAACTCTTTAGCAAGGATTAGTTGTTTAGCTTAAATTAGTATAATTTTATACAGAATGGATAATTTAAGAATATCATATTGTGTGATTTAGTCTGCTGTTTGCTTAGCTTTCTTAGCATGAGTAGCAAGACTGGCTCTGAAATATGAGACCACAAGCTGGGAATTTCCAGTTAAAAACTTTCCCAGCAAATACACCCTGTTGATTCAAAACATGGCATTGAAAATCAATGAGGAAAACACAGAGGCTTCAGTGATACAGTTCATCAACACCTGCTGTACAAAGACAAGATAAAGACCTGTATGAAGGACAGCAAATTAATCCAATGAGGAACAAGAAGACTGTGGACCCAAAAATTACTGCTGCACCAAACAACCATATGAGAGGTGGATAAATAGCCTGTAAGGGAATAATTGCCCAGGGGTTTCTTGTTTCATGTCAGCCTTTCTCCCAGGAGTTCTCCATGTTGCTGTATCTTTCTATTAAATTATTTTTTTAATAAATATGATGTCCTAGAGTCTACTGAGCAAAGCCTTGGATTTGAACTTTGGTAAAAACTAAATCCAGGCATCCAGATGGAAGGGTCTGATGCCTGAGAGTCTGCTTAGTGAAGCCTTGGATTTGAACTCTGGAGTGAACTCATGACAAGTATCCAGACAGGAGATAAATGAACTGGGTATAAGCATGATGAAATTTTGAAACATTAGCTAAGTGACACAGGGAACTAGATGTGCACATACAAATGTTATTTAGCATATAACCCTCTGTATGTATCCTCCATGTAGTAAGAAATAGCGTGACCTTATCATCAAACTCTGCTAAGTTACACTTCTGCAAAATATAAGTTTCATCTAAAAAACCTGATTTACAACATCTGGCTATGTTAGCACCTGCTGGTGGTCCCTATGGAGAGCTGCAGTTTGAAGTGAAGCAATGAAACGGCTAATTGCAGTGTTAATTACACTTCCCCAAAACGTCTCACTTGAAAGGAGCCTCTAGGGAGAGTTGGCCTCTGGGTCTAGTCTCTAGTGCTGCAGCCTTTCTCATGATACCCATAAGTCCAACTTACACCCAAGCTGAGCAACTTATGCACCCTCTGGGTACAGTTTTTCCTGATAGCAGTGCTAGACATGGTTGGTTCTCCACCTTTTCTACCTATCTCCCCCTTGCAACCCTAGTCCTTTATCCTGCTTCTTTACTTGTACTGATCAGTCACTGATCAAGGATAGAGTTTTTTACAGGTTTGTCTAAACCTAAATTATGCACTTACAGAACTCTTGCCTCAAAAATATATGCATCAGCTCCAATGGAAGAGTAAATACAGAAGCAGGAATGAAAAGTCAAGTAGGAGCAGAGTAGTCCCTTGAGACAGCATTGCTGGTAGGAAAAAGATACACAGAAGTATTATCCTTAGTCTTTTACTCTCTTGGATACTCTACAACTACTTGAAAGGAGGCTGTAGCAAGGTGGATATCAATCTATTCTTCAAAGTAATAAGTTATAGGAGGAGAGGAAATGGCCTCAAATTGTGCCAGGGGAGGTTTCGATGGGACATTAGTAATGACTTCTTTACTGAAAGAGTAGTGTAACACTGGCAGGGAAGTGATGGAGTCATGTTGCTGGAGGGATTTAAAAGTCAAGTAGCACTTTAAGACATGGTTTAATAGGCACAGTGGTGTGGTTCAAATTTATTCTTTGATTCTATAACCTAATACAGGGAGATTTACGTGTCAATACTAAAATAAGCCAATGGATGTATAATGTGAAATGACAGATCCAAGGTAGGTTGTTTTGAGATTTCTATAGGAAAGATAAGGAATAGAAAAATTGCCAAAAAAAGGGACTGGAGTAAATGGGAGTAAAGACTAAACCTCAAGTGGTAAAACCAGAAAATAACAGAGAACTCTAGCAGCTGTGATGCTGTAGTGCTCAAAATACTTGTCAACCCCCTGTGGAAAGCATTTGTCTTCTCTCTCTCCAGAGCCAGTTTGCACAGCAATAGCTGTTCCCAACAATCACTGAAGTGTCAGAGGCTTGTGGATCTGAAGAAGGTAGCCTTGCCCCATACTATGCTGTGTAGACTTGCCATCTAAGGTGGTAGAGAGCTATTTTATAATTTGACCCTTTTCCTGCTCAAACATTCCTACATCCCAGACTTCTTGAGCATAAGTATTACCACTGATATCCTTACTTTTTCTGCAGTCCCAGGTTAAATGAATTCTAGGAGGGAAACTAAGCTCTGCTTTTCTTACTTTAATACTGATTTCATAACTTAAAAGAAAGGTAAATCTGCAGAGTAAAGTTCTCAACAGTCAAGGAAGAATGATTTCCTGATGGGCCCTGTAACATTCACTCTACGTATAGGACAGTCCTTCAGGAATTAATTGTGTATTGAAGGAGACAGGAATTGTGTATCTGTGGGATTCCAGTATAATTTTTGATTGAAATTGAAGAGTTCTGGGCAAAGGCTATATGAGGCAAAAAGATGCTCTCCAGATAAGACAGATGAATGCTGTTGTAGGTAACTGCTTGTTTTCTTGTTTTTGCCACAGAAATCTCATGCAAAAGTAGGCATTTCACAAAACTTATCTTTCCACAGGTGTGGAACTGAGATATTCATAGAATCACAGAATCACTAGGTTGGAAAATACCCCCAGGATCATTGAGTCAAACCATTCCTATCAAACACTAAACATGCCCCTCATCATCTCATCCACCCATGCCTTAAACACCTTCAGGGAAGGTGAATCAATCACCTTCCTGGGCAGCCTGTTCCAGCGTCCAGTGACCCTTTCCATGANGAGGGAGAATAACCTCCCTGGACCTACTGGTCACACCATTTCTGATACAAGCCAGGATGCCATTGGCCTTCTTGACCACCTGGGCACACTGCTGGCTCATGTTCAGTCGGCTGTCAACCAACACCCCCAGGTCCTTCTCCTCCTGGCAGCTTTCTAGACAGACCTATCCTAGTCTGTAGCTCTGCATAGGGTTGTTGTGCCCCAAAGTGTAGGACCCGGCAGTTGGCCTTGTTAAACCTCATGCCATTGGTCTCAGCCCAGCTGTCCAGCCTGTTCAGATCCCTTTGCAGAACCTCCCTACCCTCCAGCAGATCGACACTTCCACCCAGCTTAGCGTCATCTGCAAACTTGCTAAGGGTGCACTAAATGTCTTCATCCAGGTCATTGATTAAGACCTTGAACAGGGCTAGACCCAGCACTGAGCCCTGGGAACACTGCTTGTGACTGGCCTCCAGCTGGATTTAACTCCATTTCCCACCACTATCTGGGCCTGGCCATCCCACCAGTTTTCCACCCAGGAGAGTGTTTGTCTGTCCAGGCTAGAGGCTGACAGTTTCTGAAGCAGAATGCTATTCCTCACTTTGTCTTGGTAGACACTGATGCCCAGTGTTTGCAGAAGTGCAAGGCATCAGCAGCTTCAGCTGAAGTCAGGGGTGGTTGGGCTTTGTACTGAAAAAATGTGATGGAATTCTGCATGCTTCAAGAAGTCAGCCTAAGGTGGTCTTGGTACTAGGTTACCCTGTGTGGAACAACACAATATTATAGGTATATTTACCAAAGAACTGCTCACTGAAGGCACTTTCTCTCCCTTTTTTTGTTAACTAAAATTAAAGCATTTTAGGATCTGGCATTGTGAATTAGATTGATTTCATTCTTGACATTGCAAGCCGGACACAGAAACTAGTGGACTCTTAATCTTGGTCTTAATTGTTTTGTTAAATGAAAAAATGTTCTAATCACACATGGGTATTGCGAAAATAAATTCATTAATGTTCATGAGACACTTGGATACTGTGTCCAGGCTCATTAATAAGAAAATTAATAATTTTGTAAATGGAACACAGTTTGAACTGCACACATTAAATAATGTATGGAGACACAAGCTGAATGTGGAATGTCATGTGAAGTATCACTCCACATGACTGAAAGAAGCAGAGGGGCTGTGAAAACAAAAATAGCTGTGTAATTAAATTAATAAATAAAAATGTATTTGAGTTATATTATGGCACCAAATTACAACATTTGAGGGCCCAAAATAAAATTGCTTAGACCATCTTAAGTTTTGCATTTCCTAAATCTGAGTGGTTAACATTATAAGCCTGCCATCCCTTAACTGTTCCATAAACACAATGAATACGCACATAAAAAAATCTCATATACTTTAATAGCATTCCTGCTTCTTCTATTGTGAAGAAGGGGTAGAGATAAGTACTGAATTTTTCAGTGTTTGTGGAAAAATGGCTCTCCTTAAATAAAAATACGGATGATTTGTGAGTCTAAACTTAAAAATAATCTCACTGTCGTCACTCTGATGAACTCAGATTCTTAGCTCTGCAGATAAAATTCTTTTTTGTACAGAACCATTTTTTTGGTTTGGTTTGGTTTTTTAACTGAATTTTTGCTGGTGCTGGAAAAGTTATTGCAAGTCTCAAATATCTACTATTTTTATCACTCCCCTCTTCCAAAAGCTATGAATAATAATAAAAAAGATGGATTTAGTACATTTTAACGAGATGTTTGATAGGCCAGCAAAACATATTTATGTCAGGTGAATTTGCATGTGCTTGACACCTGTTAAGAGCTGAGATTAACAGTTGTAAAGCAAAGCACTTACTGAAAAAACAGCTTTGGACCTTTGAGTCTTAATCATTCTACAGCCTTTCAGTACAGCGTAATTGTGGCAAAGTCATCTGCATTTAGTAATGCTCTGGGTAAGGCACAAGCTGGCAAAGTGGTTGCTTTATGAAGAGAATGGAGATATGTGAACTTAGTGTATAGACAAGGGAATATTTCCTTTACCGAGGCTATCACCAAAATCGGTATTTCTACCTTTCCACTTCCCCACAATCAGCCTGTTTTCTAGTTTATGGTTCCAGGGAAAGCTCTTTCAGCTCACTGATCTGATGACAACACATCAAGATAAAACAACTCCCAGGTCAGAAGCTGGGCAGGAAGACACTATCCCATTAAACTGCATTACCTGCAGATAAGCTAAATTTAATGCAAGGGAAAATCACTTGGATTTACATCCTTTGAGCCCACAGAGGGAGTGAATCCACCACTCCTTGGGCCACATGTTACCTGAAATAAGAGAAAACCACTTATCATCATCTCTCTACTTATTCTTTTAAAAAATAAAATAAGGAAGACATTACAACCACCTTTTTTTTTTCTGAAAGGCCAAGCAAGTCTACCAGCAAAAGGTTCCTCAATGTTTCAAGTCCCATAGGGCTCACATCACAAGGTAACAAGTTGGTTATGGTGACTAAAATTGCAGGTAGCTAGTAAAGTTGCAGAAAAGAGAGGGTATACGTATAGATATTTACCATCTGTAGAACCACTTTTAGAGCTAGGCAGCTAAAATTTGTCTTTGTCCTGTTTGCAGAGGTATTTTTCACATTTGAACTTAAATATGAAATTCAGCCAGTAAGTACTCTGTTGGGTGAAAACAGCGAGGCTCTGTTTGGGCTGTTGTTATTTTGTGATCTCCTTCCATTATCCTGTTGGAAAAATAGGTGTGTTTCTTTGGTTTTAAGTGACCTGAAGCATTCACATTTTAAATAAGCCATCTGGACTCTGAGTCTCTGAAAACATAAGCTAGAGTCCATGCCTAAATGATCAGGCATTTGGTTTTTATCATACTATAGTCTTTGTCTGACATGGTCCATAATATCTGAGAAATCCTTTAGAGATGAAAAATGTTACAAAAATTCAAATCCATATTACATGGCACAGAAGACTCTCTGGGCACCAGATAACAATTTAGAAGGAAATTTACTACCAGTTCACCTTCTCAAGAATAAAGAATCTACATGTCTTAACTGGGATACCTCAAAATATATTACTTTTTAAAGTTATTGCCAGACTCTTTGTGTTGGATAGAACTGTTGTGTCTCACTATTGTGTCTGCCTGCCTTTGTGTTGAATTCTACAGTATTTTGCTCCCTTCCTACTGATGAGGTCTTTTGTTGGGTTTATAGTTGCAGAAAACAGTGGCAGACAAAAGGGAAAGTTGAATGCTTTAGAAGTTGGTAAAGTTACTTCTGAAGCAATAAGACATTTTTCTCCTTGCAGACTGACCTTACCAATGTAAGCCATCCTTTGCAATAATGCTTAATTAAAGCTTAAATCTCTACTGCATTTAATAAGAATCCCCATTTGAAAAGACCTAGATATTCTAACTTTTTTTTTTCAATTTATGTTTTCAGCTGAAGGAAGTAAATGTCTCACATAAAATATCATGAAGAAAATAAAGTCTAAATTCCTTTGGTCTCCATGACTAGGTTTCAGGAAGGCTGCATAAATGGCTGTCAGCTGAATAACAATGTCATGGTACATTTTCCTTCGTTCTTAATTATTAAAAAATGAGGACAACGTAAAACATCCTGGTTAAAATTAGATTCAGCCCAGATCATAAGGCAATCATGAGGCACTGTTAACTTTGAAATGAAAGATAATACTATGAAATGAGACCCAAAACAAAACTCAGAGATAATCCAAAACAAATAGGTTTGTCTAGACAGGGAAGTTTTATTACTAGGCAGAGAGCAGTTTTTAAGTTGCGACCGAACAAATGGATTGACTGATTATATAAATAAATATTTTCCAGAGCTTTATATGTGCATTGGGCCAGATCCTCTGATCCACAACATCCATCTGGGAAAATGGCCTATTTAGAGCTGTCTGATTATTTAATAAAAACACAGAGTCATACAATGGTTTGGAAGGGATCTCAAAGATCATCCAGTTCCTGCTGTCATAGACAGGGCAGCCTTCCAGTGGATCAGGTTGCTTAAAGCCTCATCCAATCTGGTCTTGAGCACCTCTAGTGATGGGGTATCTGCAACATCTCTGGCCAACCTGTCCCAGTGCCTCACCACTCTCACATGAAAGCATATCTTCCTAATATCTCATCTACACCTCCACTCTTTCAGCTTGAAAACTTTGCCCCTTGATCTATCCTTGCACTCACTGATAAAGAGCCTTTCCCTGGCTTTCATACAGTATCCCTTTTAAATAGTGACTTGCTGTTATAAGGTTTCCTCGTAGCTTTCTCTTCTGCAGGCTGAATAATCACATCTCTCAATCTGTCATAACAGGGCAGGTGGTCCAGCACTCTGATCATTTTTGTGGCTTCCTTTGGACTCACTGAACAGATTCATGTCCTTCCTGTGCTGATTACTCCAGAACTGAAAGCAGTACTCCAGGTAGTAATTTATTTTCCGTAATTTTTAATTCCTTACTGAGTAAGGGATTGATAGCCAAAGACTTATAACTCTGTATGTTTTCTGATGAAGTAGCAATGCAAAATCCCCATAATAAAAGTTCTTTTGTAAAAAATACTACATCTTTTTCTCTGCATAAATCTCCATTTTCTGCCAGTCCCCTGCTATTTGGCTGATAACAACAAGGAAAACAATTTATTGAGTTGAGAGCTGTGATTTTCTGCTAAGGAAAATAAATGCTCCTTGGGAACTAGACTGAGAGCTACAGCTCATCTTAATATTGACAGTGAGAAAGTGAGCATGATTTTAACTTCCTGTTGACCTTTGTTGCAGTTGGATCACTGATCTAAAAGTCAGTGGCTATATATGTAACATTATTCACATCTAACTATCATGTATAGAGTGGGGAAAACACATTTTGCTATTTATAAAACTCCTTTTCACGAGCAAAGTTCTGCAAACATTAATCACAACTGTGTGGATAAACCACAGCAAGGGAAATGCACCTTTTTGAGTGATTCATCTCATTTCTGCTGCTCAGGAGAGGATGGACTGCCCTTTAATGGTGCCATGTGCTTGACAATAACCAACCAAAAGCTGTTATATTTGCAATAGTTAACCTCATCCAGAACTCCTCTTGAGACAAACCGTGGGCAGGTGTTCCCCTGTGGGAGGTGTGTCTATTTTTCAGTATAGTGACTTGGCGTTTTGTACTAATTGCTATGTGACTAAACCAAAGTGAAAACTGTCTACATGGGAATTGCCACAACTTGTTGTGAGCATACATCTGTATTTTTGAAAGCTGATAATCTCCAGATGGGCTGAAATTAGCCTGGTTCTTCTGCAGCTCCCTTGGGATGGGCTTTACCATCTAATTTCCCTTGCTACCATGCAGATTATTAAACTCAACATTGAACATAGTGTTAGTCAAATCCCAGTTGCCAGTAATATTTTGGCCCTATATGTCCATGTTCTCATAGATATATTTCTGCTTTATTAGCTTATTAAAATTGTAGCCTTATTAACTTTTTTAACCACTAAAGTGATGATTAAAAGGTGCAGCAGGAAATGTTTTGACGAATTTCTTTTACAGATGATTAATTGGTGTTATGAGATTCACTCTAGTTGTCTGAATAAATGCAGGATATTATCTTACTTTTGTACTGACTGCCCTCATTAATTTATTTAAATATTGTTACAATAATGAAATAGGTAGAAACATAGGATCTTAACACTTCTTGAGCTTTCCAATAAATAAACGCGTAATGGAAAGACGGTAAAATTGTTTTCAACATTTCTTATTTCACTGTATTTACAACAAAAATCCATTAAAATTTACATTGCTATCATGTACATTGCTATTGTGTTAATGGTTGGACTTGATGATCTTAGATGTCTTTTCTGACCTTAATGATTCTATGATTCTAGCACGGTAAAATCTGTTCTCAAAGCTCTGAAGTACTTCCATGAATCCCGTATTTTTCAGGTGAAGTGCATTCAAATGTACCCAGATTTCCAAAGTGTTTTAAATATAGTGCTTATGGCATAAAACTTTGCAGTTCTAGAGTTCCTTTCAGCTCATGAACTTCTGCACATCAGTGCTGAGGTCAGATGTCTGTTTCCCAGTACCCTTGCATATCTTCTGACAACTCTCTCCATGCTATCAGAGTCGACCCGCCTGTGAAATAATTTGACCATTTGCAATGTAGATATATATTGCCCAACTATACTAGTTAGGCACATATGTAAAAGTGGCTAATGTCATATTCTGGACCCATTCTGTTCCTTGTTATGGCTTCAGAATGCTTCATGTTTCTCAGAAGTACTTCCAT
>WAAB01008986.1:91914-106232 GCA_013389865.1 Piaya cayana | reverse complement strand
GCTCTGAAGTACTTCCATGAATCCCGTATTTTTCAGGTGAAGTGCATTCAAATGTACCCAGATTTCCAAAGTGTTTTAAATATAGTGCTTATGGCATAAAATTTTGCAGTTCTAGAGTTCCTTTCAGCTCATGAACTTCTGCACATCAGTGCTGAGGTCAGATGTCTGTTTCCCAGTACCCTTGCATATCTTCTGACAACTCTCTCCATGCTATCAGAGTCGACCCGCCTGTGAAATAATTTGACCATTTGCAATGTAGATATATATTGCCCAACTATACTAGTTAGGCACATATGTAAAAGTGGCTAATGTCATATTCTGGACCCATTCTGTTCCTTGTTATGGCTTCAGAATGCTTCATGTTTCTCAGAAGTACTTCCATGTAAAAAAAATACTAACTTGGAACAGACTATAAATGGCACATATTTATAGTTCTACAACAAAAACGTGGACCCCTTTTTATATACTATAAATCTGAANATCTTCCTAATATCTCATCTACACCTCCACTCTTTCAGCTTGAAAACTTTGCCCCTTGATCTATCCTTGCACTCACTGATAAAGAGCCTTTCCCTGGCTTTCATACAGTATCCCTTTTAAATAGTGACTTGCTGTTATAAGGTTTCCTCGTAGCTTTCTCTTCTGCAGGCTGAATAATCACATCTCTCAATCTGTCATAACAGGGCAGGTGGTCCAGCACTCTGATCATTTTTGTGGCTTCCTTTGGACTCACTGAACAGATTCATGTCCTTCCTGTGCTGATTACTCCAGAACTGAAAGCAGTACTCCAGGTAGTAATTTATTTTCCGTAATTTTTAATTCCTTACTGAGTAAGGGATTGATAGCCAAAGACTTATAACTCTGTATGTTTTCTGATGAAGTAGCAATGCAAAATCCCCATAATAAAAGTTCTTTTGTAAAAAATACTACATCTTTTTCTCTGCATAAATCTCCATTTTCTGCCAGTCCCCTGCTATTTGGCTGATAACAACAAGGAAAACAATTTATTGAGTTGAGAGCTGTGATTTTCTGCTAAGGAAAATAAATGCTCCTTGGGAACTAGACTGAGAGCTACAGCTCATCTTAATATTGACAGTGAGAAAGTGAGCATGATTTTAACTTCCTGTTGACCTTTGTTGCAGTTGGATCACTGATCTAAAAGTCAGTGGCTATATATGTAACATTATTCACATCTAACTATCATGTATAGAGTGGGGAAAACACATTTTGCTATTTATAAAACTCCTTTTCACGAGCAAAGTTCTGCAAACATTAATCACAACTGTGTGGATAAACCACAGCAAGGGAAATGCACCTTTTTGAGTGATTCATCTCATTTCTGCTGCTCAGGAGAGGATGGACTGCCCTTTAATGGTGCCATGTGCTTGACAATAACCAACCAAAAGCTGTTATATTTGCAATAGTTAACCTCATCCAGAACTCCTCTTGAGACAAACCGTGGGCAGGTGTTCCCCTGTGGGAGGTGTGTCTATTTTTCAGTATAGTGACTTGGCGTTTTGTACTAATTGCTATGTGACTAAACCAAAGTGAAAACTGTCTACATGGGAATTGCCACAACTTGTTGTGAGCATACATCTGTATTTTTGAAAGCTGATAATCTCCAGATGGGCTGAAATTAGCCTGGTTCTTCTGCAGCTCCCTTGGGATGGGCTTTACCATCTAATTTCCCTTGCTACCATGCAGATTATTAAACTCAACATTGAACATAGTGTTAGTCAAATCCCAGTTGCCAGTAATATTTTGGCCCTATATGTCCATGTTCTCATAGATATATTTCTGCTTTATTAGCTTATTAAAATTGTAGCTTTATTAACTTTTTTAACCACTAAAGTGATGATTAAAAGGTGCAGCAGGAAATGTTTTGACGAATTTCTTTTACAGATGATTAATTGGTGTTATGAGATTCACTCTAGTTGTCTGAATAAATGCAGGATATTATCTTACTTTTGTACTGACTGCCCTCATTTATTTATTTAAATATTGTTACAATAATGAAATAGGTAGAAACATAGGATCTTAACATTTCTTGAGCTTTCCAATAAATAAACGCGTAATGGAAAGACGGTAAAATTGTTTTCAACATTTCTTATTTCACTGTATTTACAACAAAAATCCATTAAAATTTACATTGCTATCATGTACATTGCTATTGTGTTAATGGTTGGACTTGATGATCTTAGATGTCTTTTCTGACCTTAATGATTCTATGATTCTAGCAGGGCAAAATCTGTTCTCAAAGCTCTGAAGTACTTCCATGAATCCCGTATTTTTCAGGTGAAGTGCATTCAAATGTACCCAGATTTCCAAAGTGTTTTAAATATAGTGCTTATGGCATAAAATTTTGCAGTTCTAGAGTTCCTTTCAGCTCATGAACTTCTGCACATCAGTGCTGAGGTCAGATGTCTGTTTCCCAGTACCCTTGCATATCTTCTGACAACTCTCTCCATGCTATCAGAGTCGACCCGCCTGTGAAATAATTTGACCATTTGCAATGTAGATATATATTGCCCAACTATACTAGTTAGGCACATATGTAAAAGTGGCTAATGTCATATTCTGGACCCATTCTGTTCCTTGTTATGGCTTCAGAATGCTTCATGTTTCTCAGAAGTACTTCCATGTAAAAAAAATACTAACTTGGAACAGACTATAAATGGCACATATTTATAGTTCTACAACAAAAACGTGGACCCCTTTTTATATACTATAAATCTGAAGCTGCAAAAGATGTCCTTGCTAGATTTCTTCTTTTTTTTTTAAATAAAGTGAAGTAGCCATTTCTTTAATAACGTGCATATTTAAAGTGATTTTACATCTGATGTTTCTATCCTGTCATGTACTTGTTTATTTTTATAGGTTTGCTATCTTTCTTGGTTATATCAAAAATCAGTATTTGGTCCTCATTAGCATGATGTGGAATTTAGATTACTTCTTATCAGTAAGAAAATGTAGTCAGAAAACTCTCAAAAGACCATGAAAAGGATAAAATCCAAAAGACATCCCAAGTGGAATTAATATCTGTATTTATTTATATCACTACCCAAAGGGTTTTCATATGACAATCTACTATTTAAAAATCTGCTTAAACTGCTTTCACAGTAAATCAAATAAGGAGTTTCCTTAAAAAATATGCTAAAGAAAATCAACATACTAGTCAACTGTTTTACTTCAACTGAAGTGCAAGCTTTTGAAATATTATGACAAGATAACACACAATGTAACACAAAACTAGAAGGAAGATGTGAAATACAGTAGTTTGCAAACATGTCCTTAATTATTATTAATACAAATAATAAAGATGGATGCATACCCATGAAGCATTTCCAGGCAGAAAAATGTTTTATCACAGCAGTTGTGACTAACTTAGAGTGGCAGGAAATCACATAAGTAGCCAATATATAGACATATTCACTCAAATTTAATTTTCTCTTTAAACCCTGTCCCCAAACAAGAGCGTGTTTTATAAATATTTTCCCTTAAATCCTTTTAATGTACCAATTTTAAATTTCTGTATATTATAATTACAGAAAAAGAAGTCTTAGACAAGAGAATAATAGTATTCATTAGACCTGAAGATTGAGAAGGGATAAGAATGTAATTTATTAGAACTTCAATATAGCTGAAAAAGAATAGGTGAACATTTGGGCACAAAGTTTCTACTATTAATTTAAATTTGTTTCTATTTTTAGACATTCTTAATCTCTCTGCCAATTAAGTCCAAAAGACAGAATTATAAATAAAACAAAACAAAACCAAAAAACGGATTTCAGGGATGATGTTAAAACTCACATTTCCCTGAAGGATGAAGAATTTCATAGGTACCTTACTGTATAACTGCCTATTGCAGATTTTCTTGAACTTCTCTCTGATCTCTTATGTGATACCTTATATTTCCAAGTTTCAAAAGAATTTTAAAGAGATGCTAAATTATTCCTGTTAGTCCAGTCACCTACAACCCATTAAGTGGATAAATTCAAGCACATACATCTAGTGTCAAGAATCACTCTATTTCCTCTGCTTTATCACTTTCAGTGACATTCTCGTCACAGAATTTGACAGGTCTAAGGTGAGATGCACAGGCTTAACAGCTAAGGGCTTGTGTTATTCCCTTTGTGTGAAATGCTTTGCAAAAGCCATCAGAGCGAAAATTAATGTAAACATGAAATACTCAGCAAACTCAATTCCTTCTTGCTGTCTAAATGGCCATTTTAAATGAGTAAGAACTTAGGTAGTGATCTGAATATTGGTGGCAGATCTTTTCCACTGAATATACAGAAACTATCAAACACAGAGCTTTTTTATTCTGCAGAAAACATGTTCTTGATTTTCTGAGGTTCGTTACGAATTCCTCATTACAAAATCCTCAGGTAGTGCTGTTCCCAGCAAGTATATCCATTTCTGATCAACATTACTTGAATGAATGATCACTGCTAATGGAGGAAGGTTGCCTGTTCTCTCCACCTTCTTAAACTCATGGATGAGTTATGCTGCTTTTTGCCCTACTCCAGCCCTGCAGCACTGCCTGAGATACCTTCAAGAGATGTAAAAATCTCCAAGAAAAGCAGACTCAAAAGGGATGGGGAAATGGAATACTTTCTCCCACCAAATGAGGGTGGAAGGGAGTTTTAACAGTTTTGAGTTCTGCATCAGCAGCCCAGACTACATGAAAAACTAGGGAAGAACATCTCCAGAATTTTCATAAGCACAAGAATGGCCAAAGGGAGTTCAGAAATGAAAGAAATAGATATCAATGAGGTCCCTTTTAATTTAATTTAATACAATCTTTCATAAATGACTCATCAAGTCATGGCTTGGAGGTTAAATGGAGGAATTTGCAACTCTTGGGAATGCCAACATATATAATAGCTCAGAAGAGGTTGAAGACCTGCAGATGGAAAGCAAGGGCTTGAAGAATTGAAATGTCAACATTTTATGTAGACATAGGAACAGAAATAAATGAAACTAACAATACTGAAAATGTATTTGCCAACCACAGAAAGTGGAGACAGAGATTTAAAAATGATCATTGATGGAAACAGACAAGGTTGGAGAGGTCCATGACCAATGCACATAAGATTCCCAAAATAACAAAAGTGAGAGTCTCTCTTTTTAAGGAAACGTTGTTGCTCTGACATATAGAACAAGGTTTACAACGTAACTGTTGTTAGAGTACATACACACAATACTATATACCGTAAGCAAAGTTGTCAGTTTCAGCTTGCTCTGGAACAACTGTATAGACATTAGTAACAAACAGTATTTAAAAAGCTGTGAAAAGGTGTTAGCAAATTGTTCTTACTGAATTTGAAATGAAAAGTCATTGGGAATGTCAGCTGCAATTTTTCTGTCTTTCTTGATGCTTCATAATTTCTTAGGCAGAGAGAAGACTACACTGTCATAGCAAAAACAGTTTCACTAAGACATTTAAAGTGTTCTTGATAAGGAAGAAGATTGCTGTTGTTGTGAAACTTAAAGTACAGAATATCTGGTTTATTCAAAAGATTCCTGTCAGATAAGCAGGATTATAATGACCACATACTCTGACTTTATTCATATAGAAAAATATTTAAATTAACAATGACAGGCTTCCTTATCAGTTTAGGGATGATGTTGAGAATTACCAATAGTATAAACTCCAAGGATATTGTAAACAGATTTCTTTACATGAAATAAAATACTCCGAGCATAATCTACCTCAATCCATTACCTGCATTTCCTAGTGTACATTTCTGTTATCATTACAGGTGTTCATTAAAATTTTCTGTGGGACACTGATATCTGAATGTGTCTGATGAATTTGTAGATATCAGAAGGAGCCATGGGATAGATCTAAGTAAATTGTTTCACAAGAAAAAGTTTCACCAAGTTAAATGTATTTTTAAACAGAAAATATTTCTATAAACTAACCTCTTATTTCTGTTCACAGTCTTGGCTTATCTGTTCGTGTTTTCCAGTATAGAAGAACTGATATTATTTAGGAGTCAGTCTGGATTAATCACCAGTATTTTACACATTTTCTGACTCAAATCTTCATGCCTCATCATGGTTGAAAACCTGGCAAGAGCATGTGTCATGTATAGACATTTGCTTTCCGTAACTAAAATTCACTCATGATTTTGTTTTCTACATATTAATTTTATTTGTTTCCCAAGCTAACCACNTTCATAGGAAGACAGAAATATGACCTCGAGTAGTCAAAACCCTAATGCTGTCTACCTAATTCAGACCCAAGTGATTCTGCCCTCTACCCTACTCTGATGAGAACTGACCTGGATTAGGTTTTGGAGTGCTCAGCACAGAAGGATACAGATCTGTTACAGTAAGTACAGAGGAGAACCATGAAGATAATCCAAGTGCTGGAGCACCTCCCATACAAGGACAGGCTGAGAGAGGTGAGATTGTTCAGCCTGGAGAAAAGAAAGCTCTGGGAAGACCTTGTAGCAGCCCTCCACTACTTAAAAGGGGGCCAAAAGGAAAGCTGAGGAGGGGTTTTTTATCAGGGACTATGAGGATAGTACAAGGGGAGAATAGTTTTAAGATCAAAAAATGGAGATTTAGATGAGATATTGGGAAGATATGTTTTCCTGTGAGGTTGGTGAGGCACTGGAATAGGTAGCCCAGAGAAACCATGGGCACCCAATCCCTGGAGCTGTTCAAGGCCAGGTTGGATGAGACTTTGAGCAACCTGATCCACTGGAAGGTTGCCCTGTCCATGGTAGGGGAGTTGGAACTGGATGATCTTTGAGGTCCCTTCCAACCCAAACCATTGTATGATTCTATAATTCTAAAATACAAATGCAACCACACTCTTTTTTTTAAAGGATGTAAAAGGAAGTAGCAAAATAAATTGAAAGTAATATGATGAAAAGTTCTTGGTATTGTAGGGTTTTTAATGGCAGTTCAGTATATACATCAGAATAGCATGTTTGTATGCAAAACAGAGCCTGCCCACTACACAACTTTGTCCAAAAGGGAGCTGGCAAAGTGATATTAAAAAAAACAAATCACCATATACACGCAAAGTTATGTTGACATTTTAAGTTCTGGTCAATGCACTTCTTTTTATTCAAGGTCTATTTACATTTAAGTTTGACAAGACTCTTACTGCGGATATAATCACTAGCACTACTCTGCAATTTAGAATGAGAACAAGGAGATTATTACTAAAGGGAACATGGGTAGGTTGCAGTTTACTTAAAATAAAAATTGTAAGAAAAAGGTTTTTAAGAAACTGTATTTAAAGTCTAAAGGAAAAATTAACTCCACAATGAAATATTTTTCATAGTAATACCTACTATTTTGGTACAGGCAACAGAAAACACAACTTCATTATTAAAAATCACCAGATAGAAGAGGATTTTTAAAAGTAACAATGCAACCTTTTGCAAATCACTTCATTTGTTTCAAAGGAAATTGGTTTGCAAAAGAAGTCCTGAAAATTCAATTGTAGACACAGACCGTAACATTTTAGGATCACAAAGACCTGTGGAATTAGGAAAAATAAAGGAGAAATGAGGGGAGTGAAAGATAAATTTAGACACTGAAAAGGGGTTTCTATTATATGCTAACTACAGGTAGATGGACATTTTCCTTGGGGGTGGTGTATGCAGGCAAGCACCTCACTAAACACAGCAAGCAGCTACTTTTGTCCTTGTGTAATGATGATCAGAAGGCTAGAGTACCTCCGGTATGGGGACAGGCTGAAAGAGGTGGGATTATTCAGTCTGGAGAAGTGAAGGCTCTGGGGAGACCTTGTAGCAGACTTCCAGTACTGAAAGGGGGCCAACAGGAAAGCTGGGGAGGGACTCTTGATAAAAGAGTGTAGTGACAGGATGAGAAATAAAGGTTTTAAACTGAAAGAGGGGAGATTTAGATTGGATGTTAGGAAGATAATTGTTACTGTGAGGGTGGTAAGGCACTGGAACAGGTTGCCCAGAGAACTGGTGGATGCCTTGTCCATGGAGGTGCTCAAGGCCAGACTGGATGAGACTTCGAGCAACCCAATTCCATGGAAGATGTCCCTGCTCATGACAGGGGGTTGGAACTGGATGATCTTTAAGGTTGCTTTTGACCCAAACCGTTACATGATTCTGTTATATGATTCTTGTTTCTACAGGCTGCAAGTTTTTGTCACCTTGCCATAATTCCCTGTAAGCATAAAGTGACTAGAAAATATCTACCAGTTATTTCAAGATATGCAAACCTGACAGCATGAATTTGACACTCGAGCACACCACTGGGTTGTTAGTAGAAATCCTAGATATGTGTGGGTGGGAGGCAAAGATTTTCCACAAAGTAGCTGCAGGTCTAATGATGGAAATTTGTCTCACTGGACATTCCCAAGACTGTTCTTCAAAAACACTATAAAAATAACCAACTATTTGCTGCCTCCTATGGGGCAGCAATCAGCTTATAATGTCAAAAGCTATTATCAACTCTGTGAAAACTATGTATTTCAGCTGTATAAGAATGTGTTATCTGGAAGAAAGGATGGTTTGAACTAGGTTTCACTTGTGTTTTCAAAAAGCTGATTTATTTTGTGCACATTATTGCCTTGAAATTAATTCTCAGCAAGTGAAACCTAATGGTCTTAACTTATTGAATGTATGTTAAAATGAAGAAGGTAAAAAGAAAGACAGTGATACCAAACCTTTTATTGATTTGAACCTGATTCTCATTTACACAAAGGCTAGTATACTCCATACTAAAAGTGCAAGATTCTTAACCAGGGGCAAAGGAATAGTTTTCACCCAACTTAGCAACCCTTTTATAATGGCAAAGGGAGTTTAACAGTCTTAATGCAAGTAAGACATCAAGTATAAAGTAAATAAGGACAGAAACGTGTTTTTGTGAAGATTATTTTACTAATACATTTCCTTCAAAATACAGAGTACACTCCAGTTTGCAAGATGCAAGAAACAACACTGCTAACAAGCTTTCTTGTATTTTACCGGATACAATAGCCATTCTGTAAAACACTTGCAAATAACTGAATTTTGTAATCTGTACAGTAGCAGCATCTTCTCATTGGTAGTTGAAGAATCTCAACAAATCCTGATCTTTCCTTTTGCAGATTATCGGTAATAATGTGGCGTTTAGCCACTGGAGCACTGTAACATTCAGAAAAGCAATACTGAGGCAATAGTGGATGACAGTCTTTGGTTGTGATTTTAATGAAATTCCTATGAGCTATTGTAGCTCTAATGACTCAGCCAGCAGTGACTGCAGGGCGAACCCAGTTCTGTCAGCTCCTATGAACTTTGGTATTGTTACCAAAAACATAACTAAGGGATTCAGGTTATTAGTAATAAAATCTGAATTAAAGAATCAAATCATAAAATAGAGATTCAAATATTTTAAAATGTCTTATGTAGTTTTTTCACTATTCTGACTAAAAGGACTTCAATTTAAAGGTCAGTTTTATAAGCCTGTTCTGTGAGGCAAAATAAACACGTGGTAAACTAAGTAACCTATGTTCACCTACAAGGTAGAAGAAATTTAAAACATAGGGCTATTTTCTCAAAGTAACAATCAAAACTTTACTCATGTGCCTGCAGTGCCACTTAATAAAAATCAGTCTTCACTAATAAGAAAAAAATATTATCCTATTTGTTTTTGTGAGCTCGGCTTCAAAATAGGAATTTAAAATGCTCAGAGAATGAATTTACTTTCTTTTCTCTAAATCTCTTTTTTTAATTTAACAAACAATTCTCAAGCCTGAGAGTTAGAAATACTCTGCACTTTACTCTGCATTTCAGAATCAAAGGAAAGAAGTAAATTAAAAGTTTTTCACTGAAAAACTTTGAACAAAATTATCCAGAAGTATATTTTACAATATTGAAATATTAGAACACAAACCATTAAATAGAAAATATATTAATGTATCAAAAATGTTAGTAGAATTAAGTAAATCACAATAAGAAACTAAAGTAGAAAATTAATTTGATTGTGTCCTGAGGGAAAAGTTAATTAAAATGGGATTGTTCTTATGAAATGTTCCAGTCTCAATGAATTTACATTTAAAAAGGAAGGGAATAGTCAGCCAGACCTAAGACAGACTATATGTGAATAACAAAACTTTTGCTATTCAGCATTTATACAATATTTAGTAACACATGCTTACATTTGCATCCCCACTTGGAAGAAAAAAGCTACTTGTTCTAAACTTTGGCAAGTATGATCATTTGAACTTAGCCTATTATCATTAATAAACCTAGGGCCTAATTTTTATACTCATGTACTGCTGGACATACTATTCCTCTTTCACATCAGAAGAATATCACGTGCTTCTGAAATGATCTAAAATCTGTTCAGGTCAGCAGAAGGACTTTAACTTCTCTGGACTTTCATCCAGACTTCACGTCTAGTTTGAAAGCTTTGGTCCCTGAACTCTGAGCAAAGAACAAATAGCGGTACTGGACTGGTTGTCTTGAAATGATAAAATGGGGGGCAGGGGTACATAAGAACCTTTTTTGCCTTATCAGTAATGATACTTGAGAAGTGCTGCTGACAGGGGCTTAAGAACATCAGTCTTCAGAAATGTCTTGTAAAATCTGTACATGGATACACCTGCATTCAGATAATTAAAGCTTTGGGAACATATTGCAATTATTCAACACAATTCCCTACAGACAAGAATCTTAACAACTCAGTCTTCAAAGCCTTTATAGATGTGGATCCAGTACACTGAGAAAACTGCTTAAAATCCTAGGACAGAGGCAATAGATTAAAACCCAGTGCATTTCTAGCACAATAGATTTGGCCCTCACAAGAAGAAAATCAATTTGCCCAATGGTTTTCTTGAATGAAGGAAGCTGGTAAGGCACTCAGCCTATAAAATTTAGGATTTATTTCAAACTAGCTCATGCTTAGTTCTTCCCTACTAAAAACACATGGTCCAGCAAACTGAAATAGACGATTTATGTTGTATAAAATGACCACATGCATTATTTTCTTTAAAGAGAGAAAAATAAGAACCATATATTTGGTAAACCCTGCAGTAAAGGTAAAAGCCATAATTTTGTGTACATAAAAAAGTTAGGTGACGGAAAGAATCACTGATATATTTTTGATCTTTGGAATCACTCATTAAGAATGTTCTAGAGTCTACATTTAATTAAAAGGGGGTCCTTTTCTACTTCATTCTACATAAATTATTCAAGTAAGTTCTATGACTCAGTGACAGCACCTTAACAGCTCTGTTATTTTATATAATTACTGTACATATGTAATCAGAATGCATTATGTTGCAAAGATAATTATGACTGTGGTTTCTGTTGTTGTGTGACACTAGGAGACTAGAGAAGAGAAGGCTTCATGGTGACCTTATAACAGCCTTTCAGTTTTTAAAGAGGGCCTATGGGAAATCTGGGGAGGGGCTCTTTATCGGGCAGTGGAAGGATAGCATAAAGGGAAAATGGTTTTAAACTGAAATAGGGGAAACTTGGGTTAGATATCAGGAAGATTTTTTCTTTTCCTGTGAGGGTGGTGAGGCACTGGAACAGGTTATCCAGAGAAATCGTAGTTCCCCCATCCCTGGAGGTGTTCAAGGCCAGATTGGATGGGGCTTTAAGCAGCCTGATCCAATGGGAGAAGTCTCTGCCCATGGCAGAAGGGTTGGAATTGTATGATCTTTAAGGTCCTTACCAGTGCAAACCATTCTATGATTCTACAATTATATGGTGTTGTCAAGAATCTCACAAAGCTCTGTATCTTTCTGTAAATATATTAGTTAGACAAAAATCAGATCCCAGATTAATGACATTTCTTACTATTCTAGTTGCCAAGTAATGTTACAGCACTCTATTTTATTTAGGCAAAAGATTCCTTAATTTGGGGGCATAAGCAACACTGCAAATATTTTGGAGACCGTTATTACTTTACTGAGCAATTCACATAAAAAGCCCCTTATCAATATATGTATCTGTGCACAGATGTCAGGAACAGGGCAAATTTTGGTTCTTGACTTTTTACCTCAGTAACACGGATTTTCATATCCTATATGGCCAACATTGGACTTGTATGTATGTACATGAATTGGTACTTCTTTCTCTTCTTAGAGATGAAGATTTATAATACATATTTATGTGCCTGAGGATGGAAGAAGTTCTAGTAGCTTCAAGGTTTCCTTTCATTTAAAAAGTTCAGAAGGCAGAAATCTATCAAAAATGCTGCAAGACATGCTATCATACTAACAGGTATCACATCAACCCTAATTTATACAGCGTTTCTTCACTCAGTTTTCCAGCAATGCCGACTCGTTTCTGTTAGATTGTGACTATTTTCAGTGATAAGCAATTAGTAGGAAATTAAACATGTTATGTGAGTTTGATACCAGTTAACAACAGCCAGAAATGGAAGGATTAATTTTACCCTGAATCTATTGTGATATATTGCCTTGTTTTAAAGTTATATAGAATATTAACTGGAAATTGCTGAAGGGAAATACCTTCTTCTAATCTATCATCTTACCAGCGCAAGCTGGTTTTAGTACATCCAGTACTTAAATGTATCCAAGATTATTATTTTCCTGACACGCATTTGTATTAATATGCATATATTAAAGACTTTTGGTTTACCAGGTAATGATATAGAATCTATTAAATGAGCAAATAATAAAGTGTACAATGCTTAAAACCACACTATTCTATTAAATGCATTTTATAATTATCTGTTTCCACTTATGGTGAGCAGGATATGTTAGAAATACAGCATCTTTGAGGATTAGTTTTGCCTCAGAAGACTAGTGGAGTGTTTCTAGAGCTGAAATAGTCTTAGTTTTTGCAGTAGTTGTTAGCAGACAGTACAAACAGTATCATGGAGAATTTCTTACACTGTCTCTTCCAAGACTTCCATTTTTCTCTTGGTGCTGAAATTGCATTCTCAGTTGCTTACCACCCTTACAGCCACCCATCATCATGGATTAACAAATAAATATTGGGTCTAGTGAGCTTGGAACCATTGAGGAAGGAAGCATTGGCCTTACTATGTGCAGGAAGAGCAAAATAGTTCTTAGTCACAAATCTGTGGTTCTCACTACTTTACTAGGGTAAAACCATCTTCCACCCTCCTCCTCTGGAAATCTGCATGGCCACATCTACAGGCTCCAGGTGCATAATTAAATAAAATTCTCCTTGTTTGAAATAATGATACCATGCTTCAAAAAAAAAAAAAAAGTAAGTATGAATACATGTTATTCCTTAGCCTCTGGGCTGATTTTTTTCTGATTGTTCCCCTTTTTATAAACTATGTTACAAACTATGTAGTCAGAGTTCTGAGTGTAATGTCTGATTGAGTCAATTTAACACAATATAAAAATACAATATATCTATTTTTTCCTTCTAAAATTATTTTTAAACAGAAATATTGTCCATGAAGTAAAAATATCTAACAGCAGTGGGTAATATTTTTTTTCTTTTGCCATAAATAAATTGTAAGACTTCTGTCATGTGGACTGTAACAGTTGAAAGCCATACATGGATGTGGATCTTACAGAAAATGACTCAGTGTTCACATTCAACTTTAAAGCTAACCATAGGTTTTTATAACATGAATGGATTATTTTCAGGTTCTCTTAAATTTTACATGTAAATGAAATGTCGAGGCTTACCTAAGACTTTTAAGCACAACCATATTTTCATGTTATTATTAAAGAGTTTTTATAAAACATGTCAGCATTGACATTTTATCCTTGGTCTTCACTGTAACAAGAGCAAAGTGCTATTATAGACATCTATTAACCATTTCTAAACCAGATATGACTTTAATGCACATAGACTCCAAACAGGACTGAGTAGTAGTTTATTTTGCATTATACGATCACAAGACCAGTCCACAAAAAAAAAAAAAAATAGAGAGATAAAGAAAATATGTATGAAATACTTTCAATGTAAGTCACTTCGGATTTTTTTTCATGAGGTTATAACATGTAATTATTTTCTCCTGGTTACACACTTACCTAGACTCAGCTCAGTACAAATTGAAGATTCATTACCACACAGTCTGTCATGACAAAACTATGTACATAAAAACATTCTGAGTCATTCTTAAGAGATATGTGTATAAAGAATATGTGTAATTCAGCATTGAAAACATCTTTGAATATAGATTTCTAGAATTAAAAACCTATATATATACATATATATATACATATATATATATATATATATATATATAAAATAGAATCATAGAATCATTTGCGTTAGTAGGGATCTTAAAGATCATCCAGTTCCAATCGCCCTGCCATGGGCAGGGACACCTCCCACTAGATCAGGCTACCCAAGGCCCCATCCAACTTG